>PVKE010016932.1:0-31378 GCA_004027555.1 Craseonycteris thonglongyai | reverse complement strand
GGTTTTAATTTGTCTTATTCTTTTCTACTAGGTTCCTGGTGCAGTTCAGACAGGACAAAGTATGTGTGAAGTTTATTCAAGGCAACCAGAAAAATGGAAGTGTCCCAACATGCAAACGAAAAAACAACCGTCTCCTTGAAGTTGCTGTTCCTTAACTGGGGCCTCCTCTCTCCTTTCATGGACTTGTGTCTTTGTAATAGTGCAATTTGTTTTTCTTTTGTTTGGGGTTCATTGTATGTTTGGGAATTGTCAAAGGCTAATACCGTTAGGATCTTTTGGAAAAATAAAAATATTTGAGTAATCAATTTTTATTATTGGAATACTTTTAATTATTAAAGTGCACATTCTGTCCTGGGACAGGATTGTAGAAACTAAGTGTCTATGCCATGTCATATGTGTTCTTTGTTTAGTTGTCATGTTAGATCTGTGTCCCCTAAGTCAGCATATTATTCATAAATCATTAATACATCTAAGTTTAGGAAACGGTCTTAAAGATAGTGCATTCACTCATCAAATATTTATGGAATGCCTGCTCTGTGCTAGGCTTTATGCTAAATGGTTTGAAAAGTTATTGGGAACTTTTTCTGTTTGCTTTCAAAGCCATTGCGTTCTGGCTGGTTTGTCCTGGCTTTCCTAGGGCTAAGTGGGTTTGAAAATGTTGACACCAAAACAACTGTTGATGATGGGCAACATGATTAGGAATTCTATAGTGTGACTTTAACAATGTATACTTCAAGAAGGGCTGGTCCTAGGAAGTAGATCTGTATGACTGGGTAAAATGCCTCTACATGTGATTTCTATTTGAAAAGAGAAAACTGATGTTTGAACAGTACTTTAAATTTGTTTAGATCTCTGGTAATTGCTTAGAAAACAGAGTTATTCTTATTTTAGGCAACGTGATAGAGCAGTACAGTAAGGATACATTTTCCTGTTTCTGGTAAACATCATATATGATCCTACATGTGCTAATGTCTGCAGAGTGTTGTTTTCACCCAAATTTGAATAAATATTTTAAACAGCTAATATAGTGAAGGGCTGAAAGCCTTCCACGTAGAGGCAAACATTCTAAATATATGATGTGCAATAAACATCTATGATCTTTTTTGAAACTTTTATTTATAATAAACATTTTGTATGCAAGCTGATTGGTACAGGGTGCATATTTTAATCAAGCATCAAAATTGTATTGCAGGATTTTTTCAAATTTACAATAAGGATTCATTTTAGAAACTCATTTTAAACTTTGGAATCAAATTATTTCTTATTTGGGAGAATAATGTATATACAATGGTATGTTGAATAATAAAACTGTTCTAATTTGGTGCCATTTCCTGGATCACAACTGTATTTTTGTATTTCAAGCTTTTTTCTTATGTTGTATGTCAATATATTGTCACACAGAAAGGCTTTACAATCAAAACATTTTATGTTCTCTGTGTAATGGAATTTCAGTTATCTTTTATAAACCAGAAGCAGTCATTGAAAGTACTTTCTGGGGGTTTTCTTTTAAGTTTTGTGCTTAAAAATATTGCTTCCATAAAGAAATGCTCAGAAGCCTTTGTGTTTATTGATGCAGATAGAGGATATAATGACTTTCTTTCAGTCTTCTCCAGCATTTACTGAAGTAGTAGATAGATCGTTCCTGAAATAAGTGAGTAGAAATTTGGAACTGAGTGGTGTTTTTTATGTAAAATATGTAATACATTCCCATTGTTCATGTACAAATAAGTATAAAAATATATACAACACAAGTTCTTCATCTCATCAGTCATCCCAGTCATTTCTCTGCTTAGTTCCCGTGCCCCTCCAAAAGTAAACTGTTTTTTGTTGCTTTTGCATTATTACTTTATGCATGTACTTAACAAAGGCAATAAAAAGGTAGATTGTTCTCTACTTCCTATTTAGTAGACAAAAGCTAGCATGTTGCAGGCATTGTACTTTGCCTTTTTTGCTTTTTGTTCTTGTTATGGGGGCATACATAGTCTTCCATTTTATGGGTGCACTGTGTGTTTGTTTATCCAGTTCCCTACTTGTCATCATTGGGTCAGTTCCTGAATGAAAGTTTATGTCTAGGATGGAGAAGGCCAATATTCCTTGGTTCTACTTGTTAAGTTTCCCCAAATACCATACTCGCAGATTGTTCATTGTTGTGATTAGCAACAATAGCAGTTAGCAGTAATATACTTTCCAAAGTTTATTTCCAATAGAGAAACTATTTAATATCAATTTTATGATAGGTGTTCTGAAAGGATTTAAAAATGTCTCTGTAAAGTAGGTTTAAACAAGAATACTTTTGCACATACATCCATCACTGAAGTATTCAGTAAATTCTGCTTACACAATTCATTCTAGGTGGGTTGTAACTTGACTTGATGGAAAAGGTTTTCTGAACTTTAGCAAGAAAGCTTCCTTATGTATCAAGGTGAAAGTTGCCTCCTTAGAGTTCCCTAAACCAAGCGAGCCAGTTTGGGAGAGCAAACTAGCATCACTCTATTACAGTGGGTGCACAACCTATACTTTCTTTGAATTTCTGTCACTGTCCTGCAGTGGCCATTAAAGTATTGGTGGCACTCCAGACTTCCTATGTATCCGGGCCTGGCCACACAGACCTTACTAATTCCCAACCATCAGTTAGTGGTCCAGCCCCAGGAGAGACTTGTAGATCTAAACTATTAGATGTGCTTGAAAAAGTAACCAGGGTAATGAGTACCAAAAATCAGACCATGGTAGTTGCCAATTTTTTCAGTGTGGTTGACACAGTTATTCATGACTTTGACTTCCATCTGCCACAGGGCGAGAAAGGAACATGGGAAAGTTACTCTCTAGTAGGCTGGTTATGGTTTTGTATTTCACACTCTTGGAAATAATAACTTGGACCTATACTACCCTGATGTAAGACCTTCAGCTCAAGTTTGAATACCTTTGTTGATACCCCAAGAGTTATGGGGTATGTGTTATGGCAAAGAACCTAGGCCAAGAATTCTTAGAATAATGGGCACAATTCTGAATACTGAGGCTTTGGCTGAAATCTAAGAGAATAAATAGCTTTATCATGCCATTTCAATTAATAGGCTGAATGAAAACTCAAGTTCATGTAATTGTGGGTAATTATGATAATTAGAGCATGGTTTAAAATTCTTTTAGGATAAAAATAATAGACCACCATGTTTTTTAATGAACTTTTTATGTTACAGGTAAGGCATTTAGCTTCTAAGATGTTCAAATAGCAAGAACTCTTTTAAAAAGGTATATGTTGTTGGGGAAGGAGTTAGTACATTTCTTACTATGTCTATTAAGTTTTTTTCCCAGAATATATTGTAGTAAGAGCCTTTGTGTTGAAGCTGGGCATTATTTTTGCATTAATGCTATGCCGGTCAAATTCACTATGACAATTAGGTGTAGCTGGCAGAAGGGAAGGGAACTGATAGTATTGCTCTTCCTGGTGAGAAATATCTGTGAGTTCATTGTCCATTTGAAGATTTGGCGTTGAGTTACTATATTATTGTTGGAGGGTTCTTTCTTTGAAGCTCATTTTAACAGTTGCATTGTGTGCTCCTTGAGTCTTAGCTTTTGATTAGCTAAACTTTGCTGAGCCAGGACCTTCAGGAGCTGGCACTTGCTTTATGGTCAGTCTCATTAGCTTCTATTCCAATGGCCACTCAGTAGAAAATTAATTGTTTTTGAATTGGTTTCCTCCAAGTCTTAGAATTGTTTGCCTCATTCTCTTTGGTTTGGAGATCATTTTCAAAATCTGGAGTTAATTACAGTACAGCATAAGCCACAATCTCTTTCTCATTAACTTTTTTTTTTATTCCTGGCATGATGGCCAGATTGCCTCTGCTCAGTTCCATAAAATTCAGCAAAAATCTAACTTTGTAACCAAGGAAAATAGTCTCAGCTTCTCAGTGTTCAAGGAGGAAACTGGGAACAGAATTTAATGCCTTATACCTAAAGGCCTTGCAGTACTGAGAGAAAGATAAAACAGCCACCTTATCATTTTATTTATTTTTAATGTATTTTGTCCAGTTTTGAGTTATATTTGACCTAAAATTGTATTGGTTTTACGTGTATAAGATAATGATTTGATATATATATTGCAAAATGATTACCACAGTTTAGTTAGTATTCATCACCTCACTAATTAAACTTTTTAAAATTGTGATTAGTACTTTTAAGATTATTCTCTTAGATCATTTCACTTATTTTATACTCACCCATTTTTCTTTTTTCCTTCCTTTCTCCTTTTCTCCTTCCCTTCTTCCTTGCACCCATCCTTCCATCCTTTCATCAATTAATGAATCTGGCATATTCTTACAAAGTATTTTTAAATAACATATACATCAGAAATGTACACAAACTAGAAATATACCTATCAAAGAATTTTTTTCTAATTTACATTATTTATTTTGACATTTAGTATTATTTTCTGCACAAAATAGTTGTTAGACATATTTAAGAACTGATCCCCCTGACCTATCTAGTACCCACCTAGCACTGTGCATAGTTACCAGATTAGTGACTATATTCTTATGCTTCACATCCCCATGACTGTTTTATAGCTACCAATTTGTACTTCTTAATTTGTTCACCTTTTTCACGCTGTCTCTTAACCACCTCCCATCTGTCACCCTGACAAAACTAGTACCCATTGACACCATACATATTAATAGTTATTATAATATTATTGACTATATTCTTTGTGCTACACCCCATGATAACAATGTAAGAACAAATTTGTACTTAATCCCTTCCCCTTTTTCACTCATCCCAACACCCCTCCCATCTGGCTACCATCAAAATATTTTCTGTATGAGTTTTGTTTGTTCATTTTATTTTTTGGCTTCCACGTATAAGTGAAATCACATTGCATCTGTCTTTCTCTGTCTGATATACTCCACTCAGCACAATACCCTCCAGGCCCATCTATGCTGCTGTAGATGGCAAGAATCCATTCCTATCCATGGCTGAGCAAATCCTATCAATGGCTAGCAATATCCTGTTGTATATATGTACCACCTACTCTATCAATTGATCCATCGGCAGACACCCAGGCTGCCTCCATATCTTGACCATTATAAACAACACTGCAATGAACACATAGATGCACATACCCCCTCAAATTAGTGTTTTGTGTTTTGGGTAAATACCCAGAAGTGGGATTACTGGGTCCTATGTCTCTTGTTACAGTCTTCGTTTGGAAATCTGTTTTGTCTGGTATAAGTATTGCTACCTTAGTTTTGTTGTTTGTTTTCATTTTTCATGAAATATCTTTTTCCATCACTTTCAGTCTGTGTGTGTCTTTCTATCTGAAGTGAGTCTCTTTATAGATAGCATATATAAGGGTCTTGTTTTCTTATCCTTCTAGTCACCCTATTTTTAATTGGAGCATTTAAACTGTTTATAGTGAAAATAATTGTTAATGGATAATATTGCCATTTTATTTTTCATATTTTTACCTTTTTTTCTTTTCATCTTAGAAAGTCTAAGATTTTTTATAATACTGGTTTGGTGTTGATGAACTCCTTTAGCTTTTTCCTGTCTGGGAAGCTCTTTATCACTTCTTTGATTCTAAATGATAGCTTCCCTGGGTGGAGTGATCTTGGTTATAGGTGCTTGCTCTTCATCACTTTGAATATTTTGTGCCAATCCCTTCTGGCCTGCACAGTTTCTGTGGAGAAACCTGCTGACAGTCTTATGGGAGCTCCCATTTAGGTAACTACCGGTAACTGCTTTTTTCTTGCTACTTTATAATTCTCTCTTTGTCTTCAAACTTTGGAATTTTAATTATGAAGTGTCTTGGTGTGAACCTCTTTGGGTTCATCTTATTTGGGACTCTGAGCTTCCTTGGCTGTATATCTATGTTCCTTCACCAGGTTAGGGAAGTATTCAGGCATTACTTGTTCAAATAGGTTTTCAATTCCTTGGTTTCTCTCTGCTCCTGGTACCCTTATGATGTGCATGTTGGTATGCTTGGTGTTGTGCAAGAAGCTTCTTAAACTATCCTTATTTATTTTTGGGGGGGGGTATTTTTCTTTTTGCTGTTCTGATTGGGTGTTCTCTGCTACCTTGTCTTGCAAATCTCTGACTCTATCCTCTGCTTCATCTAATCTGTTAAACCCTCATTTCAGTTATTCTGTTTACTTATATATTTTTATTAAATTTATTAGAGTTACATTGGTCAGTAAAAATTACATAGGTTCCAGGTATACAGCTCTTTCCATCACCATATGTTTACCTCCTCTTCCCTTCTCTCTCAGCCCTTTCCCCCCTTATTCTCAGGTAACCACTAAATTATTGACTGTGTCCATGACATTTTCTTTCTTTGTTGCTTTCAGTTTTCTATTCCACATATGAGTGAAGTCATGTGGTCTTAGCTTTTTCTATCTGGCTTATTTCACTTAGCATGGGGATCTCAAGTTCCAACCATGTTGCGAATGGCAGCATTTCATCTTATCACTGAGTAATACTCCATTGCGTATATGTACCACAGCTTTTTAAATCCAGTCATCTATCCAGGGACGCTTTGGCAGTTTCCATGTCTTGGCCACCTCAATAATCAAACCAGCTTAATATTGGCAGAAAAACATACACAGATCAATGGAATAGAATTGAAAATCCAGAAATAAACTCACAAATATATGCACAGTGTATTTTCAACAAAAGGGCAAAAAATGTACAATGGGGAAAAGAAAGGACCTTCAGCAAATGGTGCTGGGAAAATTGGAAAACCACATGTAAAAGAATGAGTCTGAACTGTGATCTGTCACCATATACCAAAATGAACTAAAAAATGGATTAAAGACCTCCAAATAAGACTTGAAACAGTAAATTGTATATAAGAAAATATTGGTAGTAAACAGTTATTGTATTTTTTATTTGACTAGTTCTTTTCTATGTTTCTATTTCCATTTTTATGTTTCCTATCTCTTTGTTGATGTTCTTCCTGAGATCATTGAGCATCCTTATAACCAGTGTTTGGAACTACACCTGGTACATTGCTTGTCTTCATTTTGTTCTTTTTCTGGAGCTTTGTTCTATTCTTTCATTCAGGACATTTTCTTTGTCTCCCTATTTTGGCTGACTCCCTGTGTTTCTATGTATTAGGTAGGGCTGCTATGTCTCCCGGTCTTAAGTGGCCTTAGGTAGTAGGTGTCTTGCTGGGCCCAGTGGCACAGTCTCCCTGGTTACCAGAGCTGGGTGCTCCAGGTGTGTCCCTTGTGTGGACTGTGTGCCCTCCGGTTGTAGTTGAGCTTTGGTTGCTATTTGCAGGTAAGTAGGAGGGATTGCCCGTCAGGGTCATGGTTGTCATGACTGGCTGTGACTACAGAGGAGGGACTGTGGTGTAAGGGCTTACCTTATGAGCAGGATTTGCTTTAGCAGGGATCTGGTGCCTTTCCAGGATGTCCTTTGGATATGTCATCCTTCGAGGCAACCTGGTGATGCTCCAGCTTGGTCACATGCTAGCCACCACACTTGCCAGCCCTTGGGCCTCCTGGGAAGGGACCCACTGCAAGCCAAGTTTAGCCATAGGCTATGCACTGCCCAAGGCTACCTAGTATGAGCCACAAAGCCACCTGCAGGTTGCCACCACCCACACCGAGCTTGGAGGTACCTTGACAAGCCAATCTGAACCAAGACCGCTATTGCTAGTGGTGGGCTTGGAGCTGCTTAACCAGAGGTTCGGAACACCTCCAAGCCAGATGCTGTTTGTTTGGGTTTTGTGAACCTTTGAAAGATTTTATAAGTCTGCAACATGAGCTAAGATGGGTGGTAAGGAAAATCTACTGGATGTGGCTTGGGTATACCTGAAAGTTAGGTGGGTGGGGTTTCAGGGAATCACTAGGGTGGAGCTGATGGAAGGATAGTTTGCTGGAGACTCTGATAATTGCGTTTGCCTGTGTCTGCCTGCGTCTTCCTGCGTCTGCGTGCACAGAGAGGGTGGGCTTAACAAAGAAACAATGGCTTCCACCAGTTTCTTCCTCTGGGAGAAAGCTGCCTGCTAGCACCCTCCCTGAAGCCAGACAGCTCAATTTATCCTTGAAAGTACCAGGTACCTTTCAAGCTGCTGCCCCAGCACCGGAGCTCAGAACAAGTGAGTCCGTCAGTTAGTAAATCTGTGTGTAGGCCCTTTATAAGGAGTACCTGGGTCTCTTTCTCACTCAGCCACAATCTCCATTGGCTTTCATAGTCAGAAGTTATAGGGATTCCTCTCCTCAGAACTGACACCCTGAGCTGAGGAGCCTGGTGTGGGGCTGGGACACCTAGACCTTTTGAGGAGGCACAGACAAGATATCACTCCCTAATTTTTATTGGTCGTGTGGGTGTGGGACTAGCCCATTCGTCTGCCCCTCCTACCAGTTTCAAGGTGGCTTCTGTGTTTCCTTAGTTGTAGGGCTCTGGTTCAGCTAGACTTCAGGTAATTCTCAATAGTGGTTGTTCTGTAGTTCAGCTTTAATACCCACTCTGCTATCTTGACCAGAAAAATCTCTATCAGATAATTTTTACAAAGTGCACACTTCCATGTTATAGCACCTAAACCAAGAAGCATCCCAAAGATAGCACCCAGAAGTCCCCTTCTCCACCCCAGTCATAATAAGTAACTTTCCTCTTTTATTTTTTGGCACCACAAGTTAGTTTCTTTCATTCAATATTATAATTGTGAAATTCAGTCATACTGTCACATGTAGCTGAAGTTTATTCTCCTGTCTGTGTAATACATCATATGGGTAGACTACAATTATTTAATTCATTTTATTGTGCGCTTTTGGTTATTATGTATATGTGGCTGCAAACATTCTTGTACATGCCTTGTGAATATCTGTACATATTTCTGCCAGATAATATATAGCTAGGAATAAAGCTGCTCGGTCATAGGGTAAACGTATGTTCTGCTTTCATGGATTCCATCCAACGACTTTCAGCAGATTATACCAGAAGTGTACTGGGGTTGCAGTTGCTCTACGTTCTTGTCACATTTGGTATTGTCAGTCTTTTAAATTTTGGTCCTTCTGGTGGATCTTGGCTTTAATTTGCATTTTTTTTATTACTAATGAGCTCAAACACCTTTTCAATATTGGCCATTTGCATATTGTGAAGTGCCTAGTCAAGTATTTTTCCATTTTTTTCTGTTGGGGTTGTGTATCTATTTCTTTTTGTGTATGATTATATTTTGTATATTAGACATTTATTGGATATGTGTGTGGCATGCATCTTCTCACTGTGGTTACTTTCTTATCAGTATGTCTTGAACAGACATTTATTTTCATATAGTCCAATTTACTAGTTCTTTCCTTTATGGTTAGTAGTTAATTTTTGTTCCCTGTTTAAGAAATACTTATTTACTAAAGGTTATAAAGATATGTGCCTATGATTTCTTTTAGAAGCTTTATTGTTTAATCTTTTATATTTAGTTCTCTAGTCTACTGTAATTGATTTATTATTATTATTATTATTTTTGATGGTGTAAAGTAGGGAGTCAACATTTATTTTTTTCCATATGGGTATCAAGTGGACCCAGCATACCTTTTATTGAAGAAGCCATTTTTGTCTCACTGCACTGCTCCTAGATTCTCTTGTATTAAATTATTTGGTTGTATGATTACTAAACTGTGTTAATTATTATAGCATTGTAACACGCTGGCATAGTCATTTAGAAGGGAAATTTATAACTTTTAGTTAGAGGTCCTATGTATGCTTTTGTGACAGCAGAGGGAAATGCATTAAAACTAATAAATACACGTTTTGGGGTATTTGGAGTAGTGTTAGCTCTTCAGAATTCTAAAAATGTGAACATCAAATTAGCCCTTTTCTTTAGCCACTGTGGTTTGTGCATATGAGTTTCTAATGGTGTCATATTTGGGGGTGGGGGAATAGTAAATGTTTCCTTGAAGCAACTTAACAACTTCTAATTTTATGTGATATTTTGCTTTTCCATTGACTCATGGTTTCTATATTACTAATAATTCCCATTTTAAGTTTTCCCTAAAGTCTTCATACAATTACTGTCTTATTTATATAAAGGTTCATGTGAATACTTTGTTTTCAAGTAAGACTGTTTCCCTCTCATATTCACTTCCTTTGATGGTGAGGGACCTCTGATGGTTTTTCAAGTTCTTTAATAATCTTTAACAATCCATTACAAAATTTTTATAATCTTTTACAAATTGTTATTTTATGCAATAATAGTTTATAGATGAGGCCAAATGGTGCTACAAGTTGAGTCCATATCTTTGTTTGGCTTCTCTAGTACTCTTCAATTTTTTAAAAAGGGGTTTTCTAAATCATTTCCTAGTAATCACCCAGTCCATTCTTTTGTGTGCAGTTCTGAGCTATTTAAATTCAGAATTGTCTCTTCTAAAATAATCATGGCAAACTCAGTTTTCTTGATGTTGAAATTTTAATCGATGGAGAAACAGTACCAAAAAAGTGTTTAATAACACTTTTTCAGTAGCACTAAAGGCAAAAAATAAAAAAAATTTTTTTAAGGAGCAAATTGGAGGCAAAGGAAAACATACAACATTCATTTTATATACAATCAATTGCCTGGAAAAGTACATGCATCTATAAATAAAACAGGAAATAAATTTTATCAGTCTAACCTCATACACAGAAAGGAGAGGGATAGAGTTGTTAAACATCGCAAAGCAAAAAATAAAAACTTTCTTTTATTTAGACACCTCATAGAAGTTGTTCAGCTACAAATTTACCTTTGTTTATTCAAAAATGTGTGGTGATATTGCCATTCTATTGTCTTTTAAGTCCTACCTTTTAAAAAGAAAGAGTGTCATATTTAAGCAGAGTAATCATCAAGATTCCTTTTCATTATCGCTCCTAAAACTGATCTGAAATTGAATTTCCTAAAGTTTGAAAACAACTTTTAAAGTAGAAGCTCATAGATGATAAGACTGTACCTATTAGATAGGACTCATTGCTGTTTTATTCAAGTGAGACTACCTTATACTTTCCAATGGGGGAAAATTAGTAAGTTGCTATTAAGATGATCAACACAGCATTTTTGAGAATCAAGTTCAAAAGTATTTTGTAAATTTAATGCTGCCAAATATCCATTTACACGGGGCGGGGGGGGGGGGACATTTCTATCTTGTGTGTTATTTTATAGAATTTATATGACTATAAACAAAAATAAAAAGGAAGAAGTTCATAGGTATCTTGGTGTTTATTTTTGTTGAAAAACACCTTCACTTTTGTGTAACTTTGAATGTAAATGGAGCAAAGGTTCTTATGTCTGGGGATTGCTGACATGCTTGGCACTTACAAGGTCCAGAGATGCTGGAAATGGCAGTAGGAGTCTCGTCTTTCTGATCATTTGGGAGACTGTTTTGTAGTGGCTTTTACTTCCTTGCACAAGTTGGACTTGAATCTGAAAAATAAATGGGGTCTGGTAACATTAAATGAAAAACACTTGGGAGCTGTAGCTGAAAAATTATAAAAGGGGAAGGAAATCTACCCACCCACCAGTTTGTTTATTCTACTAGAAAAAAAAAACGACCCACAAATGAAGATGCCATGTGTACAGTCTTGAACTAAACCACACCAAACACACAGTTAGTTTGAAACAATTTATTTCACAAGTGTGGTCTGATACGTGTAGAAGCAGACACATCATTTATATTCCTATATAAATATGCTGTTTCTGATAGGTACATGTGATTAATTAGGACAATGGGTACAGGTCTGCTCTACTCATCCTATTGCCCCGAAGTCATCATTAGTCAAGTGGTTGCCAACTTACCTTTCAAACAAGCCCATCTTGAATACTTCTTTAGGGCAACCACTTTATGATTTCATTATATTCTCTGCTGAGACATAGTACATTATAGTATGGTAACTGCTTTATGTTAAAGGTGGTTATTTAAAGTCCAATTTTGCTATTGAGTCCTGCTTTGATGTGATCAAGTCACATATTTTTAAATAATTGGATCAACATTTGTTCTGTTCTTGGAGCTAATAAAATTCCTTTAAACCAAAATCAGATCCCCGAATGGGTAATGTTGTTCTTAGACTTCATCCCAATGAGTCTTGCCAAATTTGTAATATTAGAATAAAATGCCAGTCAACCGCTTAGCAGAAACTCTACTCTTTCATTTAAATGATGCTATATTGAGAGTGCCTCAAAAGTTGTCATATTGGGGGGAAGTAGGAAGGTGGCATCAAATATATGGTGATGGTAAGAGCTCATTCTTGGTGGTGAGCACGTAATGCAATGTATAGACAATGTAATGTAGAATTGTACACCTAGAAACAATGTAATTGTTATCAACCAATGTCACCACCCAAAATTTAACAATTAAAAAAGAAAATAAAAGTTGCCATATTAAATTAGAATAATGGAACTGAGGATTCAAAGTATTAGTGAAGGGAAAACACTTTCTACTTTTGCCTAAAAAGAAGAAAGTTTTTTCTTTACACATTTGGATTTCAAGAATATCAGTAAAATAATATTAAGGGATTGTCTCTGTCATCTAGTTGATTGGTTTCCAACATTTTCTAGGATGAAGATACCTTCTTAATTTTTTTTGTGTGTGTACAACTGCATAATGTTGGTCATGCCTGTAGCATCTTTTGATTGGGAAGACACATAATTTTTGTAAGTTCATAACAAGTGAATTTGCATTTTTTGTTACTGTAAAATTTATGGAGTTGACATTGGTTAGTAAAAATTACATAGGTTCCAGGTGTACAATTCTACAGTACATTTGTCTATGTGCTGCATTATATGTTGACCACCCAGAGTCAGTTCTCTTTCCATCATATCTATTTGACTCCCTCTCCCGCCTCTCCTACTCACCTTCCCACTTACCCTCACGTAACCACTAAGCAATTGACTGTCTCCATAAATTTTTGTTTCTTCGTTGCTTTCAGTTTTCCACATATGAGTGAAGTCAGATGGTTCTTGTTTTTTTCTGTCTGGCTTATTTTACTGAGCATGATGATCTCAAGGTTCATCTATGTTGTCTGTTGCAAGTGGCAGTATTTCATCTTTTCTTATCGCTGAGTAGTATTCCATTGTGTAATTGTCCCACAGCTTCTGTGTCTAGTCATCTACCGAAGGGCACCTTGCTTGTTTCCATGGCTTAGCAACTGTTCAAGCACTTGTAATGAACATTGGGATACATACATTTTGAGGACTAGAGTACATTTGCATTTTTTTAATCAACATATTTGCAAAATGGAATTACATACATATATTTGCAGTCATTAATACAATTACTAGGAGTTGGTTTATGTGGATTTGTGGACTCCTTGCAAAAACTTCAGTTTGGCAATTGTCAATCTGTATTCTCTGATCTCTTCACTTCTTAGGTAAAAAAAAACTAGGGCTGGAGAGATTCAATGATTGGTCCAAGATTTTATAGTCTCTTAAAGAACTAGACTGTCATTCATGTATTCTAGTTTTTCTACTTCCACCTTTGGAGGATTAGGAAAAGATGCTCAAACTCATGAATATTTATTTATAAATTTATAGTGGTGGGTATTAATGGAAGATGCCACAATACAAAAACATGTGCAGGAAAGATCGGACCCCAATGTAGAAGTGAAAACTGGCAGTGCCCATTGGGAATGCCGAGATGGCTCAGCGGGTTGGGTGCTCATCTTGCAATCCTGGGGTCCAAGGATCGAATCCTGGCCCCAGCCTGTGAGGATCCATAAGCTGAACTGTGGTGTGCCCCCCTGTTTGGTTCTCCCTGCGGCAACCCCTGGTTTGGCTCCTGCCTGGTCATGCTTCCCATGTGGAGGCCCCCAGAGGGGTGTGTCGCCCAGGCAGGAGGTCCCAAGCCTGGTTCCTGCCCTGCACAGCCCTGCACCTACCTGTGGAGTGAAACTATACCAAAAACTGATGACATACAACTATGGAGACTTCTCTGCCCACCCACTCCCCTTCTCTCTGTCTCTCCCTCTGTCAAAAACAGTAAGAATAAATCTTTATTAAAAAAAAGAAAGAAAGAAAGAAAGAAAGAAAGAGAAAGAAAGAAAAGAAAGAAAGATAGATAGAGAAAGAAAAGAAAGAAAACAAAACTGGCAGTGTCTGGCACATAGTAATTATTCAATAAATAGAGCAGATGGAAGCACAACTCTTTCCTGTCTCTACCCTCTGTCTTGTTAGGCACTCTAGTTCCCTTAAACAAGAAAGTTTCACTGTTCTTGTTCACTCTGTTATACAATTGAATGTTCAAATCTGCCTTTCTCAAAGGTATTTATTTATAATAATTCAATTCCTAACGGTGTTCACTCTCCCCACCACCCATAAGTTTGTGTAATAACTTTATGGGATTTACCTATGAACTGCTCCTCTGGAAGAAAGTGGGCACAAGCAGATGGACTGTTCTAATTTCCCAGGCAAATGTTTCAGAAGGAAATATTCTTTCTTGTGGTCCTAAGGAATGTAGATACGAACAATTAAATTCGATTTCTCCTGGTCTTTATTCATTCTTCTTGGTTTTATGGGAGTTATCTCTAAGATAACTAAAATGGCACGTATTCCAAAACCAAATTATACCTTTAATATCCTAAATATAAGCTATCCTGCAGCATGAACACTCATCTCAGAAACACATTTATACCTTCTCTAAGTCCATGAAATTATTACTTGAGTCCCACTGGACTCACTTTTTGTGGAAGAGCCAAGAGAGATGTCCAAGGAAGAGTGATTTGTGTCAAGCTGAGTCAGGCATTAATTCAAATGACCCCTTTCTAGGATTCAGCACTCTTTTAGACAAGTCAAGGCTATCCTCTTTTATTTTCCCCAAAGGGAAGAGGAGAGAACAGATACCTGATAAAACATAGGGCACGCAAGTATTTTGTCTTACGGAAAATTGTTATTTTAAGTATATTTGATAGCGATCATGTATAAAGTAATAGTATTTAAGTCTGTGTGAGACTAGGCACTTCATTTTTTCTTTTTAAGAACAAAGTAGCTGCTTGCAACACACCATTTATTTAATAGGAAGAATCAGGGAAAATTGAGTTTCATGAGGCTGGAGTAAACCAACACTTGCTACCTCTGGTTTTAAAAAATCATGATGGATATTTGTACAGATTTGCTCTGCTTGGGCTGGGGTAGGGGGAGGCAATGTTTTTTATCTTTTAGGAGGACTATTTGAGAGCAGCTTGAAGGTTACTTTTAGAGTCAGTCAGATTCATTAGCCCTTAATCCTGGTTTATAAATGTGTACACATTTATTCTCTCTCTCTCTTGTGTAGCACACACTGGCTCATGTTGTATTTTTTTTAAGAACAAGCCTTCACTAACACTCACTTAGCCTTGTTATTCTTGTTTATCTCAACCTCTCTAATCCCTGCATCCCTCAACAACCTCAGGACAAGTGCAAAGCAAGAATGCACATTATCAGCATTGGAGAATTGGGCCCTAAAGCCATCCTGAGCTATCCCAGAAGGATTGCTCACGGTTTCCTCATAAGAAATTTGTAACTCAAAATTAAGAATTTTGAGAAATTGATAATAAATTTTTGAAGGTTAAAATGGCACACAATAAAACATGTTTCAGATGAAAAATTGATTGGGGGAACTACAGCATAAAAACTGTAACTTCCACCTTGGTTCTCTTCTGAAGCAACTCTAGAGTATCTATGCTCTTCATTATGCATCGTGTCCTCATTTAAAAAGTAGAGGTTTGTACATTCTGTTTCTTCATTCATGTTCAACATGGATCCCACCCTGGACACCTTGCATACAAAGTAGTCAACATTACTTTGAGAATGTAGCCCCAGAGCTACACACTGCTCAGTGCGACAGTGTGACAGTCCAGCATGTTCCTCTTTAGAAGGAGCTGGCTTGTTCGAAGCCACTTCCAGTGGGTGAAAAAATAAACAGCAATAACAACAAAACAAGGTATTAAAACAAAATTTTTGAAGTAAAATGATGTATTAAAAATGCTAAACTTTTCAGAGCATGCTTGAGACAGACTTGTTTGTATTATTCCGTTGAGATAGATTTTATCCTGGAGTATATTCTGTATAGCACATGTTTTCTTTAGAACACAAAGAAGCTGTCACTTCCTCTGTCCCTATTTTTCTAGACCCCTTAATAAAATAATTCTGCTATAAAAGAAAATTAGAATAATATGATCAAATATGTTTCCTACAAACAGAAATATCTACAGCTTTGACAATATTTTTTCGACTACTGAAGTATGGCCTAAGTCTTAGGCCATTGTCTTAGCCTAAGAGGGTAGTGGTTTGAACATCTTAAGCATGTCTTTCAGCACTGGATGTGAGTGACAGCTAATAGAAAGGAGACAGACTGCCTGCGTTCCAAATGGCTCTTGAACCTACACAGCTGGTGCTTTGGACCATAAAGTGAAATAATTACATCTGCAGAGTTTAATTTATGCTTCATTTAAGATTTGTAGGAAACAGCTTACTACTGTTCCTCTTTAAAGCCTTGGGGCTCAGATGCCAAAGAAATGAACTATATAGACTCCTACTCCTTCTATTTCTGGCACTTATTCAGCATGAGAAACCTCACCATTTGCTTTAAAATTTTAGATATAGGGCCTTTCTTGACTTAGCAGTACTATGTATAAGATTTCCAAATGCTTGTGACTGACAAATGGATATTTAAAACAATCAAATGCATACTATAATGTTACTTGAAACCATAGGATTTAGCCTCTCTTGTGGCTAAATTGTTTTCCAAAATAAAAAGTGTCCAGAATCCTAAGCTCTGAAGATGATGTATGTGTGCATCCATGCGCACACGTGCATGTACACACCTGTATACGTAGAAAAAGAAGTGGAGAAAAACCTCACTGTCTTTCTTTGAACTTTAACCTTATCTTGCAAACAGGCAGATCTCATGTGCGATGCTCTAATCAGGAAGTACTGGAGATATTTTTGTAACTATTTTGCAACATAATGCTGTATCTTTCTGTCTCCCTTGAAAATAATATGTCCTGTCTCTTAAAAATCATAACACTCGGGTTAAATTTTTTTTTAAGCAAAAGAACAAAATAAAATTCCATGATGCCGGCTTGGACTGTGTCCACAATACTCAGTGGAGCAAAATTCCAGATGCCAGGTCCCTAGAGGTCACTGTTAATTTCTTCCCTGCTACTGGAAAAATATAGCTTCCTTTTACGCCATCAGGGAGACAGTCTATTGCTCTGTGCAGGGCGCACTGGTGTGTTGGCTTACGTCTAGGCTATTCTTTATTTTTTAATTTTTTTGTCTAGGCTATTCTGATGGACTAATGGGGAAGAAGGGTGAGAGAGATGGGAGAGTGGATGATGATGTCATGGAGACAGGGATTTGGTCTGAACAGAGGAAAAGCCAAGGCACAGCTACCAGGAGTAAGAACAGGAGTGTGGGTTGGTGATGAGAAGTGGGAAGAAAGACTGCTGTGGTGACAGAGGTGGTTCAAATTGGATGCCTTATCATACTCCTACTTAATAAATAATGTTCTGTTACATCCTTAAATTCTCCTTGTCTTGTGGAACTCAGTGATAAAAATGATTTTATTAAATCAGAAGTTATTTTCCTAAATCATAAACTTAACCTTTCGGAAAGACAACATGGGACATTTTTCTGAGAGGCAACACCCTGTATATTTGAATGAAGTTCCAGTCTTCCTTCTCCATCCCCCACTATTCTGCTCCCACTCTGGACAGCAAAGCTTTGTGCCCTGGAAGGACATCCCCACGCTTTCTAACTTTCACCCCCCCCCCCCCCCCCCAGGTATTGTGTATGACTTCGCTAGGCACTTCAGCTTTATCTTTCCATCCTCTCAGCTCGGTTCATTGCATCTCCAGAAGGTTTATTCTCGTCTGCTTGCACACGCTTTTATAATCTCCTTTCTTCTTGCCCCTTAGCTGCTCAGTTTTCCCAGAAAGGGAAATATTTTATCTACTCATTGCCCCAACAACATCATTGTGAAGAGGAAGGGTTTAGGTCCACACCGGTGGGCGGGGCAGCGCAGGGTGGCAGCTGGGCTGCCTCCCGCATGGCAGGCAGGCGCCCTCCAGCCAGGAGCTGCACAGCAGGGGTAGGGGTGGGGGTGGGTGGGATGAGAGGGGCAAGAACCGAACTGGGGGCCACTTACATGGGAAACACACCCCAGTTCAATGCTGAGTTTCTAACTTTCCAGAAAGATGGATAGAGCTTGAAGGGGAGCTAAGACTTTGGGGTTTCCTTTACCTAATCCTCCCATCCCTCTGGGTGACCTCTTTTGGTGTCCTTCATTGCTTTCGTGCCCATGACTGAATGAGCACATTGTCTGTCTTTCTTTTTCCAGTCATGAGCCTTTCCTTCACTATGTGAAGCTGTGGTCAGCCAGCAGCCCAACACCACTGAAGAACTTGTGCTTCCTGCTTGAAGGATTCTGCTCAGGGCAGGTATTAGGATCTCTTCAGTTAGGAGGTGCTGGCTGAACTTTTTCTGGACCAAAGCTTTCATCTGCACTCATTAGGGAAAATGATACATAAATCATTGTGTCAGGGATAGCCCTGGAATGCAGCACTCCATCAGAAAGGACCTGAAGTCTTAAGTGAGGGGAAATACAAGCCTAGGACTCAGACTGGCTTAAGGCTGGCCCATTGAAGATGGTTTTCACCCTATCTCATTTCCAGTGTGGGAAGTAGGGCAAACGATTGTAGGAGCTGAAGTATCAAGTCAGACCTGCACTCGCCTGATGCAGATGGGAACTTGAACAGGCCAGATGTTCCAAGTCACATGTGGAGAAGTGTTTGTGGTTGATTCTGTTTGAAATTGATTGTTGATACTCTCATGGGACAGCCTGTGACAAATAGTATACTGAAAATGTTAAAAATAGAATATTTATTGCCTGGAAAAGCTGAGTTCCCACAATTCAGTAAGCTGGGAAAATTGCTAGTTTTTGGACACAAAGTGCTGATTCTCTGTCTTATAAATCCTTTCATTACACATTACATTTTTTATTATAATTTTTGTTTTTCTGAACTCTGGCCCTAAAAGGATAAAGGAAAAAAGTCAACTTATGTTTTTAAATAAAATTTTACAATCCAAATAAAATGTATATACAGTGTTGATCGATGAGTTACAAATGTGACAGTAAATTTTTCAGAAAATTTTTATATGTGTATAGTAGCCCCGCTCAATGAAAATATAATGTGAGCCACAAATGTAATTCATATATATAATTAAAAAAATTTCAATAGCTACATTAAAAATATAAGAAGAATCAAATGAAATTAATTTTAATACTCTATTTAAATGTATTTTATTTGACCCCATTTATCCAAAATCTTTCAACATAAAATCAATGTAAAAAAATTATTGAGATATTTGACATTTTTTTCTTGAATTAGAAGTTCAGAATTTAATGTATTTTATACTTACAGCACACCTCAATTTAAACTACCTTTATTTAAAATGCTTAGTAGCCCCATATAGCTAATAGCTATCATATTAGACATCATATCCCTATACCATAGCAAACATTTGAAAAAAAAAATCAGAAAAAGAAATCAATCCTCTCTCTCAAAATATATAGATATTTATCAGTGTTTCTTATGGCCTTTGATATAAAATGGAATGGTAGGATTTTCAGAGGCACAGATCTTGGTTGAGAATATATAGGAGATGAAGAAATAAGACAGAGCAGGGGACTACTATGTGTAGTTGTGACTAAGGTCAACTAGGATGAAAAAATGTTTGGAATACCTAAATAGTTCACAGATTTCAAATGTATTCTTATGTATTAGGAATGGTTTTGGCTCTGAGTAACACAAAACTAAGTTATATTGACTGAAATGGTTAATTTTATATGTCAATTTGGCTAGGCCATAGTACCCAGATATTTGCTCAAATATTATTCTGGATGTTTTGGGTGATAAACATGTAAAGATTTATTTTATTGTTTTTGACAGAGACAGAAAGAGCCAGAGCCAGAAAGAGAGAAGGGGGAGGGCCCCGAACAGTCTCCATAGTTGTATGTTATCAGTTTTTGACATGGTTTTGTCCCACACAGGTGGTTGGGGGCTGTGCAGGGTGGGAACTGGGCTGGGGGCCTTCCACATGGGAGGCACGCCCCCTCAAGTCAGGGGCTGAACTGGGGGGGGGGCGAGAACCAAATTGGGGGCCTCCCACATGGAAAGCACACCTCAGTTCAGCATATGGGTCTGCACGGGCTGGGGCCGGGATTTGATCCTCGGTCCCCAGGGCTGCAAAAGCAAATACTTAATCCACTGAGCCATCCCAGCTTCCCAATAAACATTTAAATTGGTGAATCTTCAGTTTGCTGGCCCATGCTGCAGATTTTGGACTTGGCAGTCTCTATAATCATGTAAACCAATTCCATAAAATAAATCTTTTTCTCTTTATATAGATATCCTATTGATTCTATTCCTCTGTACAATAAATTAAGCTAAAAAATGTTTATTTTGTCTCAGAAGAAGACATCTGAAGGCAAGTAGGTGCTGACATTGGCTTACCAGCCTGTTGTTATGACACTGTCTCTGATTTTCTTGGCCATTCCTGTGTGCTTACAACCATGTGGTTTCAAAATGGATGGATTGCCAGACATATCTGCACTCAAGACAGAAAAAGAAATAAAAGAAAGAGGGAGAGAAAGAAGCTGTGATGATATTATAAAAAACAAAAACTTTCAAAATTCTCTCCTACAATCTTCTATTTATATCATGTTGTATCACAAAGTTACTACTAGCTCCAAAGGCGGCAGGAAGATTAAGTGCTGTTTTTCCAGGCTCTATAGTAAAAAGTAGCAAGAGAGGAAGAGATTGAATATTACTTTTGGATCAATGAATCTCTGGTGTCAAACACAAAGTGCAAGTTCATACATTCCTTTTGGAAGGGAATATATATATATGCTCTCAGGGAAAAATCCAGCTATAAATGCCTCAACTTTTCATATTACATGGCTGCATACTTTCCAAATAGTCCTCATATATTATAAGCCATAACAATTCCAAACATTCTGTAAGTCATAAGCATTAGATATTCTTTTCATCATTATCTGTAATTTTGGATTATACATGTCTTTTTGGCTGCCCAGCTCAAAACAACTTTTCTATTTAGAGAGGAATACAAGAAAGCAGTAAGGCAAGATCCACTACAGAAAGTAAAAGCAAGTAAAAGCGACAGATACTTTTTCTTCCCTGGGAGTTATACTGTGGTCGTGGGACCTTCACAGTGACTCAGATACTCATGGAATTTTGAGTCTTTGGGGAGTGATGCAAGGCTCAAGGTCCATTAGAGATTCTTTGAATCTGCTGCTGCAGGGGTCTGAAGTCCAGGGTGCTTGGGCAAATATCAGAGTGGCTGTGCTTGATGGGGTTGCTAATAGAACCGACTTCCTAGGTTTCTGGGGAAGAGCAGGTGAGATGATGCCTGGCAGAGCACTGGGTGTACAGTAAGCACTCCATGCACATTTTCTCTGTGTATTAGGGGATATCACAGATCCCTTTTCTTTGCACCTGAGCTGTGACATCTCCCTTCTCTTAAAATTATCTGGCCCATAGTATTATTAAAGCCAAAATTTAGAAAGCCTAACCTAAATTTAATTGTGAGAAAACATCAGATAAATACAAATAGGAGGCCAGTGTACAAACTAATAACCCAATACTCCTCAAAAATATGAAAGATAAGGAAAAGAGGGAGGAACTGTTTAAAGTTATAGGAGACTAAAGAGACAGAATTCTAAGTGCGATGTATGCCGAACTGAATCCTGAATGAGAAAACAGCCATTAATGGAACAATTTAAGAAATTTAAATAAGGTTTGTAGATGAGATAATAGTTATATTGGTGTTAATTTCCTGATTTTGGTTATTGTACTATAGATATGCAAGATGTTAATATTTAGGGAAATTAGGTAAACAGAAAACAAAAATTCTTCAGACTATTTTTGCAACATTTTCTTTTCAGTCTGACATTATTTCAAAATGAAAAATTAACATATGGACAATATAAGAATCTTCTTGAAGTTAAAAATAAGATTTGAAACTAAATGTTAAAAGAGCACACCATCTATCCTGAGAATATTGACCCACAATGTCCAACAACATAACATTAAAGAAAAAAAAGACATCCCTTGAATATCTAGAAAAAAAAAGAGTGCATCATTTATAAGAAAAAGAAAATTCAATTATCACACTTTTTGATGATAATTCTTTATGGGAGAAAAATTTGAAGTAACAAATTTGAGACCCTCATAAAACAAGCGTGAATCATATATATATATATATATATAAAATCCAGCACAACTTTCAAATATAATGGACACAGATAGAACTCAAGGAATATTGTTCCTATGAGACCTCTTGGAAAATGAGCTTCAGACAATAAAATGACTCAACAGATTTTGACTGACATAAGGGCTGTTAGTGAACATTAAGTACAAAATTCCCCTAGAACTAAGGCGACTAACTGAATGCTAAGAGAAAATGCTTGTAGATATATACTCTGGTAGTGTAGGTTATCAAACAACTGTTTAAATAAGGAGGAGAAAATATTTTCAGTACTCAGATTGGTATTAACCTTAAATTGCTATCCTGAGACTGTTATGTGTATTATATGGGATACAACAAATAAGTAATTATGAGATACTCAAATCTATCATCCCTTTTGTTCCTTAAAATATTTCTATTATCTCCCTTTTCCCTAGTTCCCTGAGAACCAGGGTTCTTGATATTGAAGAAAGGAGATACTATAGCAGTAGGGAAGAGGTTAAGTAAAAACTCTTTGATCTCAAAACTGAATTTGAACTATCAGTCTAAACCCATATGATACTTGATCTTATTTAAGTTCTGGACATGTGCAATGAAAAGAACTAGGAACAATAGCAATGAGAATCTCTAGTACCACACATTGTGGTCTTATAATATTATATCATTTTTCACTACAAGGAACTGGGTCTCTTTGGAGAAATGACTGATTCTAGGAGTAGGAAGGGAAATGAAGAAGATGACTGGAACATCTTGTCATACCAGATGGCAAGGAAGCTATCAAAGACTACTTGGGTCATGTCTAAAGGATTTTAGAGTCAACTTGAAGCTGCTCACTCTGGCCAAAGACAGATAATTTTGAGACAGATAATATTTTAATGGATTGAAATTCATCAAATATGTTTCACATAATTTCACAAAAATATGGAAAATAATTATTACTTTTGGAAGGTAATAGAAAACCAAATTATTATCTGGAAATAGAGCTAAAAAAACAAGCATTTATCTTCCCTTTCCTATGAACTGTGTCACTGTGTAACCAAGTAATGGATGAGGGAAAATGTCTCTTTATAAAAATATTCTAACTACTAAGAGAAAAAGAATATATTAATAGAATTGCTATATCCCACCTTTTCAACCTATAATGAGTGGTTGGTTTTAGGTATTAAGTATCAACAGTTTCTAAAATCACAAAAGTAGAAACAACCAGATATTATGTACTTTTATAGTCTTCAAAAATACTACCTACACATTTGTCAAGAGAGTGGAACCAGAGGCTGACCCTGTCTCTGGATTCAGCTTCCAATTTGCAGGAAACACAGAGAACAGATGACTCAAGTCACGATAATGGTTACTTATGGGGGAACGGAGGGCTTGTGATTGGATTGGGGCACATTGAAGGGTTTCTGGGGTAACTAGTGAAGGTGTTTCATGACCTTGGAGGTGTTTGCTTTATAATAATTCAGTGAGGCATACTTTTGATTTGTGTGATTTTCTGTATTAGTGATTTATTTTATAATAAAATTTAAAAAGAAGATGGAAAAAAAGAAAGAAGACCAAGCAACCAAAAAATAGAGTGAATATTTTCAAAACTGTTAATTTGGAAAGGCAATGCCTCACAAAGTTCATGGATTTACTTGACTTACAAAAGTTACTTCTAGAGGACTTTGGGTTAAGTTCCTTTTAATTTAGTTTAAACTTTCACGAACAGTAGGTTTATTTAAAAAAAAATAAGTAAACAAAGCAGTGATAAGCTTTGTCCCTTGCTTTCCCAGAAGTGGTGAGAAAATGGAGTTATGTGTCTTCTCTTGCAAAAGCATTACTTAATATTTTTACCAAAAAAAATCTTTGTAATTTATCAGTACAATAAATTTCTATGACTCTGTCAGGCAGTATGACAAGATAGATACATGACTCTGGATTGTTTATTTACACTATCTCCTAATTTATATTACCTAGGCGGAATATTTAGACATGTTGGTGCTTGCACTATAAACACATGGAGACAGTGAAGATATTCAATAGATGCTTATTTTATAAAACTTAAGTGAATAAATTAAACAGAAGGATATATTAAACTGTACCATAAATACGCAAAGAGCTAAATGCAGACTGTGGACCTATGTGTTGTTTATAGATTTACAGCAGGAAATTCTCCATCAGGAGTATCCCAGAACTCAGTCTTCTATGTTAATTCCTTACATCATTTTATGGCTTTAAATAAAATGATGACTACCAATTCCATATCTGTATCCAAGACTTCTCCCTGGAGCTATGTATTATGAAATATATATTATGTATTCCAGGAGCCTACTGAACTGTTCTACTTGAATGGCTAATTGTCATTTCAAATTTACTACATCCCAAACCAAAGTCTGGATATCTAACTCCACAAATTTTCTTTATCCAATTTTCCCATCTCAATAAATGGCTACTTCTTCCTTCTAATTTGGCACAGTCCCAAATCTTGGGTTTATTCTTCATACCTCTGTCTTTCACACCTCACAGCCAATCCATCAGCAAATTTTGATTTTACTTGGAATATTTATTTAGAAATCTGACTCTTTCTTATGATATATGCCACCCCCACTGTGGTTCAAGCTGCCATCATTTTCTTTAATTTAATATAATTTCAAACATATAAAAAAGTTGCCAAAATAATATCAAGAACTCCCATAAAGCTTTTACCCAGATTCATCAATATTTTACATTTTCTTCAGTTACTCTATCGTTTACTCATTTCTGTTTTCTTCCCTCTCCAAAATACACAAATACAACATTCTCATATAAATATACAAACATATATTTTATTCTGAACATTGATCAATTGACTAAAGTGGTATCTATCTATGGTAACTACCTATCAGTGTTTTTATAATGAACTTTATAATTAATAAATAATTTCTCCCTTTATAATTAATACATAATTTGTGGGAGATGCTTTAAGAAGCTATATAAGATGCTATTCCTTATTAAATTTTCAACCACTAGGTTTAGCTTCCATTGATAATTCTCAAATTTTACCATTCTTTCTACATTTACTGGTTGCCATTTTTTCTGTAAGAAAGAGATTTCCCACCTCCCCATTTATTTATGTAATACATATTTCTTTATATCAGTATGAACTCATGGACACATGTTATTTGATGTGTAATATTTCATTACTTTTATTATATATATTTTAAAGATTTATTTTTATTGTTGTTTTTGACAGAGAGAGAGAGAGAGAGAGAGAGAGAGAGAGAGAGAAAGATACAGAGATGGACAGAAGGGGGAGGGCCCCAAACAGTCTCCATAGTTGTACATCATTGGTTTTTCCACATTGTTTCATTCCACAGGTGGGCGCGAGGCTGCACAGGGCAAGAACTGGGCCGGGGTCTCGCCCCGGTGAGAACTGAACTGGGGGCACTCCCCAGTTCAGCATATGGGTTCACATGGGCCAGGGCCGGGATTCAATCCTTGGTCCCCAGGGCTGCAAAGTGAGCGCTTAACCCACTGAGCCATCCCGGCTTCCCCTATTATATATTTTGATGCTCAATTAGATTATCCTTCTCATGTACTTTATATCTGCATGTTATAAATTCCGTAAAATAGTAAAATATTAAAATTTTTGCTTTAAATAATGAGAAATCTTTAAAATAAACTAAGAGAATAAAAGACAATTTTTTATTTTTACCCACATATTTACCATGTTGGTGATCTTTATTTCTTCCTGTAAATCAATGTTTCCATCTGTTCTTTCTCTTTATTTAAAAAAAAAATAAAAATAAAAGAAGTCTTCTCTAGTCCTTTTAGTAGCCTGGGTCTGGTGTTCTATACTCTTCTCCTTCTGGAACTCCAAATACACAAATAGTGCATCACTTGATATTAACCTTTAGGTCAATTAAACTCTATTCATTTTTTTTTAAACTTTTTTTTCTTTCTATACATTAAATAATTTTAAGATTTTATACATTTCAGTTCCAGAACTTTTACCTTTTTTACAGTATACATTTTTTGTTGTTGAGATTCATTAACAATTACAGCTATGCTTTCCTTTATGTCCTTGAACATATTCATAATAGCTGCTTTAAAATTCTTGTCTATTAATTCTGTGTTCATCCTGGGGGGAGGGGGGCTTTTATTGATTGCTTTTTCTCTTGATTATGAGTTACATTTTTATCTTTCTTCAGATGTCTAGTAATTTGGATTTCAAAGAGGACACTGAATTGTAGAGACTCTTGGATTCTGTTGTCTGGTTTTTCTAGCAAACAGTTCACTTGGCTGAACTTAAACTTTAAATTCTGCCTCTCTTTCTGTGAATAATAGTTAAAATATCTGGTCAGCTCTTAAGATATTCTTATTGTTTTCCTTTGGACTGCATATATGTGTAGTTCAGGGGTTATCCAACAAGTTGAATGGAATTTATATGCAGTTTTCTGGGTTCTTCACTCTGTGGAATCTGGTTGTTGTTTTTCTGAGATTTTTCTGCTCATATACAAGCTGCTGTTGCAGTCCCTAAATTCTGTGTTCTGACTCTTCAAACCAGTGAGACTGTACTTGCAGAATGAATTCTAACTGCCCCATGTCATATGGACTGGAGCTTGCTGTCCAATGAAACCCCACAATCTCATGTAGAGGGATTCCTTTTTTTCAAGGATTGAATTCTCTCCGGTTTTTGCTTGCTTCTCATCACTTGACAATACCTTCAAAAAATCTTTTTTGAAACATTTGTCCAGTGTTTATAATTGTTATCTGGGAGAGATTTAATATGATACATGTTACTCTGCTATTCCTGGAACCAGAACCTGCCACCATTTATTAACCTAAAGTATAGCAATTGCCACCTATTAATAATTGATCTCCTGCTCCAGCTCTTACCCCTACTGTCTGTTTTCTACCCAGCATTCCAAAAACTATCCTTTTAATATTTAGCTCATATCCATTTTCTGGTCAAAACCATTTTTTACAGTAAAACTCAAATTCTTTATAGTGACTGACCTACAAGGCCCTCCACCATTTGGCCCCTTCAGTTTCTCTTTAACTATATGTCATGTTCTGCTATAGGCACACTTGCCTTCTTGTTGTGCTAACATACAGTAGATACACCCCTGTTTCCAGACTTTAATCCTGGCTGTTCTCCCTCCCACCCCATTCTCCCCACCCCAAAATGTTCTTTCTTCAGATATCCACCTCGTGTACTTCTTTACTTCCTCCAAGCCTGGCTTAAAAGTTACCTTCTCAGTAAAGCCTTCCCTGGCAATTGCATTTAAAATGCAACCTCTCTTCCTCCTCTCTCCTCTCCACCACCACCTGCATTCCTGATTTCCCTTCCTGCTGTAGTTTTCATCATAATACTTATCACTGTCTAAAATATTATTATTTTACTATTTTATTTATTGTCTACTGCCACTAGAAAAAAATAAGTTCCAAAAATGCAAGAGTTTTTGTCTCTTTTGTTCATTGCTATTTCCTCAGAAAGGTGACATGCAGTGAGGAGATGCTCATTAACATTTGTTCAAAAAGACTGAATAAATTTGGATCACCCCTTTTTGTCAGGCAGGGTTATACTTAAACCATAGATACAAATTCAAAGATGAAGTTTGAATTCTCTTAGTTAAGGATCAGGGAATATGATAGGTCTACCAAATTCTTACTCTAAAATAAACCTATCTTCTTTCTATCCCAGATATGCAAAACAGCAATAATAAGCTTCCTTCTACCTAAAGACCTGTCAAACTCCAAATTTATTTGGTGGTTTAAAAAATGTTATAATACAGAGCAAATAAGCTTTGACACTGAACAAAGAACACTCTAAACATTATCAGCTACCGGTATATGGCTTTCGGTTATTTAACGTATCTGAGTCTCAATTTCTTCATCTGGAAAGAAGAATAATGGCCATTATTAGTTAAGATTAGATAAAGATGGAGTGACAGAAAAATCCCAACTAATAAAGAAGCAAACAAGTTAGAAGTTTATTTCTCATGTATAAGCCTGGAGGTTGGTCCAGAGTGGGCACAGTACTCCATGTCATTAGGGACCCAGGCTCTTCTTATCTGGTGTCTCTGTCATAGTAGGCTTCATTACCAAGTTCACTTGAAGTTCTAAGATGATTTCTCCTAATACTACATCTGTTCTCCAGCAGCAAAGAGGAAAGAAGCATAGTCTCAAAGTCTATCACAAAACATTTATCCCAATAACTAAAACTTGACAAATATCCACATAGAAGGTGTCTGGAAATATAGTGTTTATTTTGGAGAGCTATCAGCCCAGTTGAAAATGTTATTACCATGGAAAAAGGGAAGAATGAATATTAGGGAGCAAACTCCCACTTCAGTTCATTATAAAGACTAAATGACTCTAAGATTTATGATATCTAAAAAGCACTTAAACTATTAGCTACCTTCCTTCCTTTTCTGCATTAAACCCTGTGTTGGACTTGCCCTTTCAAGAAAATTAACATTCTTTAATCTTTTTTTTCTTTTTTTCTTTTTGGGTTTCTTATAATTTCTTAAACATTCAGTCTTCTCCAACTCTTACAGGTAGAGATGAAATCTAATCATAACAATCTAAAAGGAGCTATTCAAGGTAATGTTAGGTCCTTGGGTGAGCCTGTCTAAAACTTGCCTAGATCATCTCTTAACTTGTTGATAAGCAATTAGTAGGTGGGTGTGTGCTACTGATTACATAGAGATTTGGCAAGAAAGTCAAATTTTTATTTACTTCATTAACTCTAGCACCTCAAACCCATCCAGGACAAGCTCTGCCAATACTTCCCCTAGAATCTGCCACAAAAAGAACTCATGATTAAAAGTGAAGAAATGGATCCACAGATTTATAAATTAAACATAAGAAAATAAATCATCAGACTCTCAATGTGTTGGGAGGCCCTGGGCAAAATGGATAAGGAGAGTGAGACAGGCACACACTGCCCTCTAGAACAAATAATAAGTTGGTCTGACTTCCCAACCGTCCATTTTCCTGTGCTTCCCACAAAGCATTGCCTTTTGCAATTCACATTTTTCACTATTATCTTCTACGTTTCACCTTGTAGTTCCTAGTCTTTTTTTAAGTTCTCACTTTAATGATTGTCTTTCCTGCCTTATGTAAACAAAAAGGAATGTTGACGTACTTCCTTTTTGTTTATGTATAATGCAGTGGTTCTCAACTGGGTGGGGGCAAATTTGTCATTCAGGGGACATTTGACACATCTGAAGATATTTTGGGTTGTCACTGGAAAAGAGGAGTAAGGAACCACTGGCATCTAGTGGGTAGAGTCAGAGGTGTTCTAAACATCCTATTATGGACATCACACTGGTGTGGTCAGTCCCTCACAACAAAGATTTATCTGGCCCCAGATGTCAGTAGTATCAAAGTGGAGAAATTCTGGTCTAATGCATGTATTTTCAATAAGGACAGTAAATTAAACATAACAATGGCTCAAACCTACCTCACAAAAATCTTATTTCTTAGTTTTGTAATATTTATTTTGCTTGGAAGGAAGATGGCAATTAAAAATAATGTCTTAAAAGGCTCTTGTGGATGGAAAAAGGGGTTCTATGGAAAGTAACCTCACATAACAAACTGATCATAAATTTCTAACTGGGCTGGTCATGGTGGGTAGTCATGCCCCAGGCATACAATTTCATTACTAAAGGACTTATCTTTGCCTTAAGGAAGGCCTGTTCTTGTTTCTGTGCATCTAAATTAACACAACTTTGAAATGTCCCCTTTCAGACCCTTCCTTCTTATACCTGACCTCATTTAAGATGCCTCAAGAGAGCACTCAATCTTAACTATCCTGTAATATGACCCCCACTGGTTTTTTCCTACCTCCAGGTAATCATCCTTATATTCCCTCCTTCATTTCAAATGCATATAAGAAGTTGCAAAACTTATTCTCTGGAGCATTTGAAATCTTGCTTCTAGGCATACAAGTATGTCCTCAGTTTGACTCAAATAAACTATTATAAAAATTCTCTAAGGTTTGGACATTCTTATATTGACATGCCCTATGAGAGCAATAATGGAAAAAGAATTGAGAAACACTGGTCTAACGTTAGAAACCTTTCAGAGTGAAGAATCAGTTGCATCAAGTCCTTACACATAGCACAGAGTTGAAATGCAGCAAAAGCTGTTTCCTGGCATTGATATACAGCAACCTCCTAGAATTAAATATGAGTTTAAAATGGATTGGCCCTGATTTTCCAGGGGAGGAGGGCAGACAGGCCAACCATTAGAGAGCTAGCCCTTCTTTGAGAAAAGCACATATTCTTTCAGGCCCCAAAGGTACCTTAAAATGTTTTGAGCCAGTAATTTATTTAATGACATCCAGTGACCTAGAAGATTTAACGTGCTTTTAAGTGATGAGTTTTTATGACTTCCCCAAAGGCCCTAATTTTTTTGGTAGTTGAACACTGCAACGTAGAAAACAAAGGTGAGAGGTTTAAGAGCATCCCATTCCCACCACTGAAAAAATTCTGCTCTTTCAACTTAACATATTTCTTTTTGCCTCAAGGTATTTCTCCTACTGAAAAAACTTGAAATCACATTTCTTCTCTGAAGGTCAAAAGCCAACATATCTTGCTGGGACATTTCTCCTGTTCAAGGCATTAGAAAAGCTACCGGTATGTTATAAAATAACTAATACATATATAACCCCAGAGTCTGGGCCAATAACTTCTGCTTCTTCTTACTAGTTAACATTTTATTTTTTATTTTTTATTATTAATAAAAAATGTTATTGAATCTGGTTGGAATCCCTTCAGATAGTACATTTTTTACAAAGAGAAAATGGAGGACCATAAGCATGTGTAAAATTTGGCAAACTTTCAGTTTGATGTGCTTTCTTTAAGGCTGTTCAGTTTTACCAAGCTGTTCCACCCTCTGCCTGGGAACAGTCCCAGGAGAATGTTTATGCAAGGAGGTTCCAAGGTACTTCATGGGGTGGAACCCATAGCAATGGCTGGCCTTGAAGAAATGAAGAGTCGAAACTACTTTTATTGACTGTGTCCATGAGTCTTTGTTTCTTTGTTACTTTCACTTTTATATTCCACCTATAAGTGAGGTCATATGTTTCTTGACTCTTTCAATAGTTTAGTGGTGACCTGAGGGTAAAGGGGAAGGTGGGTGGGAGAGTGGGGGTGGGGGTCAGAAAGTAGGGAGGGGGCATCAAATATATGGTGATGGAAAGAGAACTGA
>PVKE010016931.1:0-31376 GCA_004027555.1 Craseonycteris thonglongyai | reverse complement strand
GGAATTTATATCTTTTCCTTTTAAAAAAGATTTAAGTGTGAAACGCATTAGCCAAAAAATTTCAGACATATTTCATATGGATCAAAAGGCATTAGAAAATGAAATTATAATTTTACAAACTGACTTAATCTTACAAGCCAGAAAATTTGAAGAACATTTTTGGAAATATGTCAACCGAGAAAAATATCCCAGTATCACCGAATGTAGCTAATATATCTATTCTTGTTTTGGATCTACATACCTATGCGAATTGGCATTTTCATACTTGAAGCTAACGAAGACTAAACAACGTTCTGTCCTGACTGATTCCCATACTGAAGACTCATTATTATTATCCTTGTCAGGATATACACCTAATTATGATTCCTTGGTTAGAGACATGCAAACTCAGTCTTCCCGTTAATGTTAAGGCAACAAAGTAAATTCTAAATCTGTCTTTATCTGTAGCTACTTTGAATTAATAAATATTGTTAATAATTAATTATCCATGTTCTTTTAATTCCCCTGGACGTGAGATTTTTGGGCCTTTAAATAATTATTGTTGTTGTTTTTTACATAGGTAGATAAGCCGTATATCTATATTTCAGTACGAGGTGTACTCAGCGAGCTATTGATAGATTAGCAAAAAGTAAGTCATATTATTCTTTCATGATAAATTTTCCTGGCCCAAAAAAAACGCGAAAGTGAAATATTGAAATCAAATTATCAGCCATACTGTGCATTTTTATAACAACTTTTTCATATTTACGAACAAATAGTACAACTTATACATTGCAGTTGATAAAAAAATTAAATTGCATTTTAAGTTAGTAAAAATCTATCTTGAAAAAGTGTCGGAAAATCGAACATTTTAGGTACCACATGTACGGAATGCTGCTATCAAAAGTTGGGTCTGGAAATTTATTTTCTTCATGAGCCTATATCTCGAAAACTTAATAAGTGATTTAAAAAGTAAAAAATAGTTTTAAACATATATTTTACTTATCAACCCATACCTCGCTGGAATGCACCTTATACTGAAACACAGTGTATAAACATAGTATGCATTTCACACCCCTTCTTCCCCCTTAGACTACGCCTATGACAACAAGTCGATCGCAACACACTTTTAAGATAAAAAGTAGATCTTATATACAGAAAAGTTGGCCACCCCTGGTCTAGAGCATCCCACATTTAGGCCTCTGTGCATTTCAGGGGCAGCCTTATTGGTGTTGTTTTACTGAGGGAATGCTTTGGTTCCAAAATGTAAATAAAGGTTAAGACATGTCACAAACCATTTCCAGAACGGCTAGAGTGAGCTAGGCCTTTCTTGCTCTGCAGCTGCTTGACCTGAGCTAGGGTGAGGGGCACTGGAAGTAGGGCCCAGATGGAGTAGGGGGAGACAGGCATTGGCTCATTTGGGCTCTTTGGATTAGGATGATCTGAAGACGTTGTCTTCTGGGACAAAAAACAAAACGCGAAACTAGGCCATCCATGCAAACAAGTCGCCTGTCCCAAGGGTGAGGAAAGGAGGGTTATCACTGGTGTGACACAATAGGGAGGCGCGGGAATCTGATGAGGAGCCCCGCTTGGGAGCAATCCCATAGAAGCTGCTTACAGGACACCTATCGCCTCAGGCACAGGCACTGAGGGCAAGGCAAGCACCACGCTCACAATATAAGCGCAGCACCCACCAGTGTGGTTCCTGTGTTCTTTTCTCCATGTGCTTTGCTGGAAACATTTGCAAAATTTAGGGAGGCGTCAAAGGAAATCATTTTTAACCTGGCATAGTGGTCCTTGTCCTTACTTGCTTAGCCCTACACCCACCCTAGTACACACTCCTTCCTCTAAAAAGCCTTCCTTACCACTGTGGGGACAGGAAGGTGACTCACACTGGATTAATCCTAGTGTCCCATTCCCTTACCCCTGAGGCTCCCTCCACCCTGACCTCTCTGTGATAAGGTTACAGGAGCCAATATATTTCCCTTCTTGAGTCAGATTGATTTAAATTGAGTGTCTGTCACTTGCAATCAGAGAGTTCTGAATAATACACATGATAACCTTTTTTATTTTTTTCTCACACAAAGAAAGGGGTGCTTATCTTAAACACACAGAATACTCAGTATTTAAACCGCTACAATTCAATAAAACGGTTGTCTCTATATCTGGCCCTTTACAGTAAGAACTCAGCCGCTATGGAGGAGGTACACGGGGTGAGTGGGAGCAGAGGTGATTAGCTCCCACCAGCTCTGCTATTTGCTATGGGTCCTCGGCAGGCCAAGGGCCTGTTACAGGGCAGGATTTAAATTTGCCTCTCTGGGTCCTCTTTGAACTGCTCTGGGGATATAGAACCACAGCAGCAGGGAAAGCTAAGGGCTTTCCCTGGTACTCCCATAGAGACATTTGATACAACTGGGAAGTAGCTGGCGATAAAGGAGACAATTAAGCAATCAATCAGTAAATATCCATTGTGTGCTTCCTTTGTGAAAGGAACTGCTAGGTGCTGTACAACATCAACAGATGGATAGAACATGGTCCAACACCCTTGAGAAGACCACATTCTCTTTGGAGAGATAAGACATGCACACAAACAGACAATTACCCATTCACAGGAAGCAAATACTAAAGATTAGTCGGCGGATTAGACAGGAAATGCTGCATAAATTCTGTAGCAACACAGATCACTGCAATCTGGTATTTTATTAGTTCTCTGGTCGCAAGGACAGTCCAGCCAACTTAACTGAAAACAGGAATATAATGTAAGGGAAGCTCACAGGACTGAAGAAAGAATTGAATAACAGAGCTCTAGGAGGGCAAGAACTAGGGTAGTTCCTGAAGTCCTGCTTAGTGGTCATCATAATGGCGTAGATGAAGGTTAAGAGACTACACTAATGGGAGGTAATGAGATGGAAAAGTAGGCAGGAGAAAGACATGTAAAAGTTCTCCTGTCCTCTTAATCTGGTAGAATATGGAGCTTACCACTCCTGGATACCGGAAAAGATAGTTGACAGATGTAACTAAGTCAGAGATCCAAGAAACTGGGGAAAGATTTGTATTTATTAAGGGCAAAAATACCATGGAAGAATCTCAGTCATAACCAAAAATTCCCAAACTTGGATTAAAGACCAGCTGGGGACTTTAACCACTTAAGAACCAAGACAAATATTCTAAACAGACCTCTGGGAAAGTGCTTCTGTGCTGTGAGCCATCCGACTCAGCAATCAGTATGAGGAACAGAACGATGGCCTTGTGGCTTTATTGAGCACAATTGACAGGGCCAAGCATCCATGACAGTAGTCACACAATTCCAATTAACTCTGGTCTCCTAATGCTCTTCCGCCAGGCTTCTGCTGCCCAAACGAAGCTGGCACACACTTGAACCTGGAGGGGACCCCACAGAGGGACAGAGAGCAGGCAGCCCAAATGCTGTGGCAGGGTTACATCCCAGAGCAAACAGTGCAGGCGTCTGACAAGGAATGGTATTTGACAGGACCGGAAACACATTTTGTTTTTAAATGAGTAAGTTGAAGGGAGTCTTATGGCCAGTGATGGGCAGTTGAGGAGTGGGCGTGGAACTACAACGTTGACAAAAGCATATGCAGCAGCTACAGATGGGGTTCCCTTCAGCTCAGCCATATGGGAGGCAGAAAGAGTTGAGACAAGACACCTTGCCATCCCTGTCTTCCTATTAGGAGTAGAGACGGCGATTCTTCCCTGGTAAGAGGGAGCTTGTATCCTCCCAAACTTCGCATTTCCACATTCCTATAAAGATCCCCAGGAGGGTAAAGCTCGAGAGGAACTCTCGCCCCCTTTCCTCACGACCTCACTGGCTTCGTGTAGAATGGATGATGGGACTGTTTACTTAGGAAGGAGCGCCTGACCAGCTGTGGCTCAGGACCATTCGTGCTCTGCTGTTGCAAGTGGCCTCAGTCGACTTCCTCCCCCACAGCCATGCAGTCAAAGGCTGCCGGGTGGGAGGGTGGCACGAAGTGTCCAGATCTGCCTGCCGTGGGTGGGTCTGTCTCATTCAGTCATGCAGCCTTAGGAAGCATGTCATCCTCATCTGCTGGACTTGTATATGTATCTCAGCTGCTTCCGAACTCAAGGCAAAAAACAAGAGGAGTGAGTATCTCCCTGACCCAGTATTCTTGGTGACCTTTACAGAGGCCAGAGATATTATCCAAGGTGTTCACTACTCTACTCATGCTAATACTTTCCAACCTTAACTCTATGTGCTCCGCAAAGCCCTATGAAGTAGATAGAGTAGGCATTCATTATTTTCCTTTTAAAGATTAAAAAACTGAGATTCACAGAAACCGAGTGACTTCCCCAAGGTCATCCAGTTACTAAGTGGCAGAGTTAGGAAACAGCCTGGCTTTCTGACCCCAACTTCTTAGGAACAGATGGTTGGGAAGTAGTTGTATGATGTGGAGTTAAGAGCCACGTGGATTTGAGTTCTGGCCCCAGGACAGCCTTTGGGAAATTTTATCAAGTGCCCTAAGTTTTTCTTTCCTTACCTAAGAGCTCAGGATAGTAGTAGATCATTTTGAGGATTTCATGGGATAATGCAAAGCCACTAACAAAGTACATACAGTAAATGCTCAGTTAACCAGCAACCACACCAGATAAATGTAGTATTATTTCTTTGTTTGTTTTGCCAGTTGCTTGAGTGCTGTTAATGGAGAGTCTACTGCATTAAACATTCAGTAAATGTCAGCTTTCTATTACGGGTAAAATCAGTTGAATAAACAATTTGCTTACTAACCTAAGTTTGGTACAGCTCAACCTATAAACAATTCAATGAAATTACTTTAAAGTTAAGCTGAAGGCACTTTATGTTTCTTTATCAGGTACTTTCAACAAGTCCTCCTAAGCAGACAGACAAATTTTTGTAGTTTAGTAGTAGTCTCTGTAATATAAAATGTAAATTGACATAATTCCCTTAAAATATTGGGGCCATTTATATTAAGAAACAGAAAAATGTCATATCCTTTGGCTAAGTAATTCTACTTCTCGGAAATTATTTAAAATATATATAAAGCCATTATATATACACACAAGCACACACACAAAGATGTTCTTCACAGAAGTATTCAAAATAGTAAAAATAACCAAAATGCCTAGCAACAAGTCTATCATTTAGAGTTCCTTGGTTGCAAAGAACAGAAAGAAACTCCATCTTTGGCAAAAAAAAAAAAAAAAAGTATTGGAAAGAGTGGTAGATTCTTGAATCAGTGGCATCAGGAAGATGGGAACCAAAGTAACTCCAAGAATCTAATGGCCTCGTGGACAGTCTTTCTTTGGGGTATTGCTACTAGGTGAGCCAGCCTCTGTCCCCTGTGTATCGACCAAACTGTGAGTGATGTGACATAGCATGCTCAAGACTCCACCTGCAGTGGGGAGTGGGTGTGGGGCTAGGGCCTCACTTCTCCTCACCCCTCCCCTGGTCCCCTATCCCAGAGAATCATAAAAGAATAATAATAAAAAAAGACTCCACCTGGAAATCACATCTAACTGGCCTGGTTTGGGTCATCTGCTTATCTCTTGTTGAGGCAACATAGGGAGTGAAAACACTATGATCAATTGTCTCATCCAGATCACAGGCAAAGTGGGAAGAGCATTTTCCCCAAAGAAGGAGAAACAATGAGCAGAAAAGAACAGATGCCCACTACTACTACTGCGGCAAAGTGGCCGAATGAATTATCTTATGTCAATTGAACAGTATTTCATAATCTTAAGAATAGCAACAATAGAGACCACATAAAGTGTTTATAATGTAATTTGAAATGAAAAGATAGCACATTCAAATGTTTGTGGGGCTGTACTATTGTAACCCTGAAGAAAAAATATTGGCAAATGATAGGAAGAAAATTCACAAAGGTCCTTGAGAATGGTTGTGCTTGTTCTATTCAATCTAGACCCACCTAACAGGGGCACGTGTATCATCATGAACTAAAACCAGAGAGATGTCTAGGGCTGAAGGAGTGGGCTCCAGTCACCAGACGAAGACAGAGTCGCAGGGCTAGATCAACTAGAGGGTAGCGGAACATTAACCATCCAGATCCATAAGCCAACAGGTTCTTAGAACTGGAACCAAAACAAAGCCCAAAGTCAAGAGATGAGAGCCAGTTGGAGAAGCGGAAGAGGAAGGGTCAATGGCTTTTGTCTGATCAGAATTGAGCTGCCCAGACTTCCCTAGGGTGTGTTGGCTTGGTCTGATGGGGAAAAGGCACAAATTTGAAGGAGAACATTGGGAAAAGGAAAAAGTGGGCGATTTTCTGCCCCCTCCTGTTTTTAAACCTTTTGTGATGATTTAAAATTTTTAACGTGAATAAGAAGTAGGAATAAAAGACACTTCAGTTTTAAATTGTTGATTCATTCTACTTATTATTTTCTTAAATGTCTACTGCAATAGTACCTTTATTAGCCCAGTGACAGAAACTTTAAATTTGGAATGTAAGAAGTCTATTAAACTCAATGGCTGTCAATATTTCTGAATTATAAAGTTTTATTTGTTTGACTTCCAGGTTACCTAGCTTCATCCGAATCTCAAAATCCAATCTTTACCATCTTCTATAACTTAATGATCCAGGAGGAAATTTTGCTTATGCTTAAATGTAATGACTTCACAAACAGTTCTCTTACAGGTTCAGCAATCTGTTTGTTCGTCCCAAAGATTCAGGGGTGAAAAACATGGCCTGGAGCTTTCTTTAAAATTCCTGCAATATTTCCCTTGATAATATGAGAACAAGAAAACTGTGAGTAACACATTACCTTTCAGAAAAAAGAAAGGCCTCTTTGCAAAACAAAAACAGAGGTGGGAGGTGAGAGGTTCAGGGGGGCTTCAGAATTTCATATACTTGTTTGGGGATACAGCACCCCTCTTTCATCCCTCCATAATAAAATAAAATACACTGGTCCTTGTGTCATGCAAAGAATTTTCTAAGTTTCTGGAAGGGGGTAAAAAATAATCTGTGGAGAAAAAATATCCATGATTAGGTAGGTATAAAGTTTTGAAAACCTTGTAATATATATGTGTATGTGTGTGTGTGTGTGTGTGTGTGTGTGTGTGTGTGTGTGTGTGTGTGTTTTCTTTGTACACACACACAGAGTTTTCTGACGGCTTATATTCACATTTTAAAATACATGTTCTTCAAAGCAGGAGGGAAAAAAGTGCATTTTACAGAAAGACTGCCAGCCTATTATACAAAGCTATTTAACTCTTCCATGAGGAATGGATATGTCCTAAGTCCAATGGACTTCTAAAGTCATATTATGAAACTTCCTTTGATTTAAAGCTGTAGTCTCTATTCTTTGACATGTCCTTCAACCACAGAAAAATTTTTTCTTTAAAAAAAAATCTTACAAAATATAAAGAGACTATCAAGAAATACAGGTTATGAGAGCGAAAGGAGCCCAAAAATGCACACAATCCTTTGCAGGGCCAAGAACATCTTGAGAAGAACCACACACTTTAATCTTCAAGGCTGTCACCTTTTTGTGATAAAAGCTTCAAATCCAAACCAAAAGGTTCCAAGGAAAATTAATTTGTTAGAGGAGAAAGGAAAAAAAACCACTACTGCTTGTCATTTGAAATAATGAATGCCATAATTCAGTGCTTATGTGGTATGCCTTAGATTTGAATATGCAAATATATCCATTGAGTTTTGAATTGGACTTTCATGCTAGCAGAGCCTTTTTCTCTAAAAAGGAATGGAAAATGTAAAAGCACCTTTCATTTCCTCCTCCACACAGCTCAGGTGCACCGGCCTCCTGCATACGTAACCATGACCTTGGACAAGTTTCTGAAGGTTCTGGCTGATCTTTCAATCTGCTGGGGGGCCTCATTTGGCCCCTGCCCTGACCCCTGCATAAACACCCTGCAGGCCTGATGTTTCTGGACGCTCTTTGGCAATAAAAAGAATTCTCTTATCACTTCAAACTTCAAAACATGGTCTTGCTTTAATAATTAAAACACCTAACCCCAATGTAGTCAAAATTGAACATGCTTGAAAACTAATAACATGACATTTTTTTCTTTTAAAAGGATTCCTTCCTCTCCCTCAGCTCAGGTCTGTGGCAAGGGAGAATCCTGCAGTTGAAGAAGGAGGGTAAGCTTCTGGTCTTTTCTCTCCACCCAGGGTTTCTCCTCCTCTCACTCTCTGGAATCCTTGGTTTAGAGAAAAGCGGGGAAGAAGAGGTAGGGGGAGCAGAAAGTTTCTTACAAGCCAGGTGTCCTGGTGGTGATTTAGTCTCTCAGTTTCTAAGACTTGGCATGTGTGCAAAGCTGACGTGTCGATGGTTGTGTGCATGTGTGTGTAGTGGGGGGTGGGGGGGGTCATAATTGTTAGACACCTCCACTCTCCATCACTGGGGGCCTATCCTGGTTCCAATCCAGGTTCCAATTAATTGCTTGCTACTCCTTCAGCTTGGGAGGCACCTCCAGCGTCTCTCTGCTGCAGGGGGTTGGTTCCCTCTAGGGGCACCTCTTGGATAAGACTTCAGACAACACTTAAGAGGCCCTGCGGTGCAAGCCATCTGGAATCCACCACCAAAGCCGCCAGCCATCCTGCCTCTCCCACTTTCACTGAGTCAGAAGCCAGAGTTTTGTGTTCCCTAAGCAACAGGTTTTCCTTAGTAGGCTCTTGAAGAGGTCCTCATAGGGCCTTTTCCAACCATGGTTGAGTGAGGAGGACAGGCCTCCTCTCTCCTATCTCCATGGGGGGAGTGGTGGGTTCATTCATAGCAAACCAACACCTCTCTCCAGAACTGCTCTTCTGATTTCCACCCTCCCTATATAGTCTTAGCAAGTGCCAAGTACTTCAGAGCTGTACAGCTGGTTTTTCACTACCTCTCCCCACCTCACCCCCAACCCCAACATACCTTTAAATTTTTGGTATGGTGGTCTGGCATTCATTTTGGAATCAGGTATTTTTATTGTCTTCAGTCTTAAGACAAAAAAACCTTCATTTTATATCTGATATTGGTGTTCACAGAATATTCAATCCTAAGACCTCAAAGACGGCAGATATATGTCAGGTATTAGATACTGCAGATTTTAATAAAAGCTACAGATCCTCTGTAACCCAAAGGTAATACAAATGTGAATGATTATAAATTCAATAATGCAAAAAAAGTTATATATATATAATTGGTCTGATCAGAACAGAGGCAATGCCTATATGCTACTTATGGTCCTACTATTGTCCTGTTAAGCAAATTGGCATCAAAGGAAATACGTTGAGAACATGTTCACTGCAGAAATTATATACTTTCATCACATAGTCATTGTTTTCTTGCCTGTTTATATTCTTAACACTATATTCACTGCCTCCCCAGAGATAGCCTAGTCAATTACATGGTCTTCTTTCACACTTACATCAAGGCCAAGAGTAAACTGTTCCAAGCACAATGCAACAGCCTGTTTCTTTTGAAGCAAATAAAATAGGACCATCGTTTTCAATCTTCTCTCTTTTTCCCTGAAAAGTGACAGGATAAGAATTAGGCTAAAGAGAGAAGCATGAAGAAACATTTTCTTCAAATAGGCTGAACTGGACTGTCATAACAATACATTTCCTGATGGCTAAGCAGTGAGCTCTTTTGTTTACTAAAATACCTCAATCAATTTTTCTTTTAATGACTTTCATCACCATTAGCTACATAGTGCTGAAGTACAGTTCAGTCCTGAATCTTATCTTTCCTCATGTCCTTTATTGTTCAGGACGAGCACACACACTGGTCATGTGATACTCCTTATTAACTGTAACTGAAGCTTAACGGATATAATTAATGGATTATTCCAACCCTCTCTTTAGTTCCTCGGTTCCTTTTATTCTTCAAGAGATGAATTCTAATAGTGGCATTATCAGATTCTAAATACAGCAGCGACATATTAGAAGAGTGAAATGCCCCATATGCCTTACCAGGTGGCTTATTGTAGTAAGAGAATAAATGTCCGTTCAGAGGGACACTGTTAGATTGTTAGCACTTCCCCCTTGACTTTCCTTAGAGACTAGAAATTGGGGTTCCGATGTCCTCCGAAACTCCTCACTAGTTGTCTGTGATGGGCAAGTCACTTATCCTCTCAGTAATGTAACCTGCAAAATCACCCCAGCTAGAAAACGTCTAGCCTAGATAATTTATTAAGTCAATTATGCTTCTCCAAACTTTCACCTTCAATGCTACAATGTATTGCCAGCATTACCTAGGGCCTAAAAAATAAAAAAAAAATCAGAATGGATGGTATAATTATAGGCAATTTTTATTTTATTCCTTTATCTACTATCTTCTAAGACCTCTATAATGAACAAGAATTATTGTTATGAGGAAAAACGTTATTAAGAAAACAAAAGAAAGAGCAAAAGAAGAACAAAAATTAACAAAAATACATTTGGGCATCTAGCACACCCCCAAGCCTCATCCAGTTATGTTTTAAAATCCAAAACTTGATGTGTGTAGCAAGCAGCACAATACATTTAAGAAATCTAATCATACTATGTAGCATTGTATCAGATTTTAATAACATTTGTGGTACATCTATATATGAAAAAAGGCATCTGAGCAAAAAAAAAAAATTTTATTAAAAAGAACTCGCATGCTCTCTGGGTTCCCTGGCCCACCAGAGTGTGATCAGGAAACCAGGGTCAAACTCAGTTTGGTGTTAACCAACATTTATCGAAATCCAAGGCATTGGAGAATAAAGATGACTGAGGAGATAATGGTACAGTAGAAGGGACAGATATTTGAACAACTTCAAAACTAGTCCGACTGGCAAATGTGCTAAACAGAGGCAGAAATGAGACCCTGGGAAAGCGTAGTGAATTCTGACCAGAGAGATCAAGACTTGTCTGCTCTGATAAGGAGTTGGCATGCTGGGGTGGTCTGCTCTCTGCTCTTGAACAAGTTATTTAGCCTCCCTAGCCATGTTTTCTCAGCTGAAAATGAAAGAAATTGCCTTTTTAAAATTTCTAATCATATTAGCTTGTAAAATCCAGAGTCCATGATTTTACGTTATAATGATGAGGATCCTTTATCTGGTGTGTCTTTTAATTCCTCCCTAATCACGCCCTTACCAGCATTGAGCCTTGAGTCACACATCTATTCTAACTAAACTGAGCCTGGGGTTATACCTCTCCCTCCATTCCCATTTCTTTGACCATTACACTGTGGAAATCCCCAATTTGCAGATAGAAAGCTCAGTATTTGACCTGGGTTTGTACAGTAAAACAAATTTGGTTCAGAGCATCCTCTTCATTATTTCTCTTTGAGGATTATTGATTAAATGCTATGTGGGACAGAAGGCAAATATAAAACCCTGTTAAATAAGCGATTTTATGATGAACTGGTTTTGGCTGTCATTCTAATGTAAAGGCATGCAAAGAATTCATACTTTCATTTTAGTCTTAGTGATTTTTTAGTTTCTGTAAATCCTACACATTAACCTTGAAGCCACGTGCTTTTCTGACATTCTTTAAATTCTTTAAATAGATCTAGGGGGTTGAATTCAGGGCTGGCTCTTACTAGCATTACACTCTCAACACATAATGGCCACCCTGTTTTCTTTTTTTAAAAGAGGATTGTTATTGGATCCATTCAAAGGAAAAAGCATGATTCGCTCAAGACAAATACAAGAACGATATATATATATATAGAGAGAGAGAGAGAGAGAGAGAGAGAGAGCCATCTTCCTGTTATATATTAAAACACATGCGAAAGTAATGTTTTAATCTATTCACCCATTTAATTTAAAAATATTTATTGAGCTCCTGCTATATGACAGGCAAAGCATCCTTAAGTGAAATGACCCATCCTTTCACGTGAATTTATTTCTGTCTTGTAACAGTAAAATGATTCAGTCCCTTAAAATGTTTCCAGAAACTTCTGGGGCAAGAGACTGTTGGATGAATTCTAATGCTGAAAAGACAACAACTGACTGAAATGCAAAGAGAAAAGGAAGCTAGAACAGGGTTTCTTAATCCTAGTGCTACTGACATTTGGGAGCAGATAATTCTCTTTAATGGGGATGCTTTGTAAGATGTTTAACAGCATGGCTAGTGTCTACCCACTAGATGCCAGTAGCACCCCACCCCACCCCCACCCCCAGTGTGACAACCAAAAAATGTCTCCAAACATTTGTTGTCTGGAGTCAAACTCAGCCCTGATTAGGAACCACTGAGCTAGACTGATTCTCTCTCTGATAAGTGCCAGTCTCAACCCACAAGTTTATTTCTTTTGCTTCTTAGAGATGGTAGATTGCACGACCCTTGCACTTCAATAAAGTCTGTGCCTTTACCTGTCACCAGGGCTAATAATGTGTGGTCCCTTCATGAAAATGACGGAAAAGATGATGATGTGCCTGAAGTCAGGGATGAGTTTGTACTAGAATATGGTTGTTGCTTTTTTGTTTTGTTTTGTTTTGACAAACAGACAGACAGAGACAGAGAAAAATAGAGAGAAGGGGGTGGGCCCAGAGCAGTCTCCATGGTTGTACATCATCAGTTTTTTACATGGTTTTGTTCCACACAGGCGGGCAGGGGCCGTGCAAGGCGAGAACTGGGCTGGGGTCCTCCCACATGGGAGGCATGCCCCCTCCAGCCGTGGGAAGCTCGCCACCTCAAGCCAGGGGCGGAGCCAAGCCAGGGAGTGAGAACTGAACTGGGGGCCTCCTGCATGGGAAGCACACCCCAGTTCAGCATATGGGTCCACACAGGCTGGGGCCAGGATTCGATCCTTGGTCCCGGGGGCTGTAAGGTGAGCACTTAACCTGCTGAGCCATCCCAGCTTCCCCTTGTACTACTATATGGATCTGTCTCACACAATTTCTCTCAGGACTAAAGTGGTATGACTGGTATGGGCGACTGTGATGCGGTACTGCAGGAACTTAAATACAAGTGCCTTGGGAGTTCTATTCAGAAATTAATATTTTTATGTTGTGAGTGGAGACATGCAAAGAAACCTTCAGGCAGTGGCCCTTGCACTGTAGAGTGTCTAGAAATCAACTAGTAGCTTGTTGAACGTATAGATTCCTGGCCCCAGCAGAGATTCTGAGTTAGCAGATCTGGAGAAGGCCCAAGCTTCTGTGTTTTTTTAAGATGCATCCAGATCATCCAGATGCACAAAGTCCATGAACTTCTTTCTGAAAAATAGTGCCTTGAAGATGAACAGCCGCCAGGTTTTGAGTGTGACCTGGTCCGAGGCATTGGCGTGAGTTAAGAAAGGGCAAGTCTTATCAGTAGGGTAAAAGGCAGGGTCAGTTATTAGCATGCCAAGTAAGGAGGGATCTCTGGGTGCCCCGACCAGCAGGGCACGACAACGCGGGGAGAGGAGGACCCTGTGGAGGATGAGAGACAGGAGACACAAAGACATGGAGGCAAGACAGGATTCTGATCAAGCCTCAAAATTTTATTTCGGTTACAGCGGTATATATGCAGTAGGGACAAAGGAGGGCAGGGCAGGGTATGTTGCTAAGCAACGGGCTATCTCTAGCCACCAGCCAAACGGGCTATCTCTAGCCACCAGCCAAACCATAAGGTTTCATGTGACTTCTGATAGCTGGTGCTCTTTTGGGGAAGTCGAAGTTCTTAGAAATGGAGTCAGGTCTGAAATGGAGTTTTCTTTGTTAACCTGGATGGTCCCCAACATCTCCTCCCTTTTTCTCTATTTAGAGGGCGGACTTTAACCGATTGGGGGAGTAGTGACCTAGGTCCTCCCGTGGGCTTTCCAAACCCACTGGCAATGGCTCCCGGTATCTTTTGGGGAGGAGAGGCAGAGCCGATGGATTTTTTATAGATACCAACCTCTATGCAACCCAGGTATACTCACAGGGAAATCCAGAGACGGTCAAAAAAGAACAATTTTTGGGTGACCTTCCCTTGCAATGCTTTGCTTTGCACCCAGATCAGTACCCATACCTTTCCCGTAGGGGTAGGTAAGCATTTCTCTGGTCATAATGCTGTCCCTTAAGGGAGGGAGGGATGGCGGGACTCATAGTCTTGTTCTAGGTCAGCCATGGCCAAACGATGATAGTGAACCTGGATAGGTCTGGCCAGTGCGCTATCAATCTGCCGTTTAACAAAATCTGTTAGTTTTCTAAAGGCCCGGGGGCCGAAGGATAGGATTAGGATAAAGCCTATGAGGGGGCCAAGGATAGGAAGGAGGTAGGGGAGGAATCCATTCAGCCCGCTCCAAAGGGGATTGTCAAGCAATTCCCTTCGCCTCTTCACCAGGTCTTCCTGTAGCTTCTTTACCTTGTCTCAGACGATTCCGGATTTGTTGGCGTAGAAGCAGCAGCGTTCCTGTAGGGCTAAGCACATTCCTCCCTGTTCTGCAGTAAGTAGGTCTAGCCCTCGTCTATTCTGGAGGACTACCTCCGCTAATGAATCAATCTGGTCTTGGAGGTCATTTATAGTTCCTGATAGAGCTCGGACATCATCAATGAGCTGATTAGCTAATTTATTGTAATGCTGGATGGATATACCTAGTCCTGCTGATCCAGAGGCAACACCTGCGGAGATGCCCAATCCTACTAATAAGGGAATAAATTGTACAGCTCGTTTGGATCGCTGTCCAGCGATATAGTCAATGCTAGGTAAGGGCACAGGTTCATCCCCTGGGATGATATCTATGTCTGGAAGGATGATAGCCTGAATACATATGCCTGTCCAATTAGTGGGCAGGGCAGTGTATGCCATGTTACCTCCGCATACAAACACTTGGCTGGGAGCTGGACATACATTAGAGACATTATGGGTATAGCTGCAGTTGACAAAAGGGGGAAATCCCACATTGATATCAAAGCTGTTATTTTGAAAATTCCCTGAAAAACAGGTGGTTAAGTTGAAACCAATAGAGGGTCTGGGTCAAACATATATAGGTAGGGTATGCGGAAGTGGATAACAAAAGCCTCTCAGTAGTTACAGGAAAGAGGAACCAAACAGGGTGTGGAAGATCCCCGTCTCGGGAATGTCAGCCACTCCAATAAACGGAACAAACTGCACCTGGGGAGGCGAGTGGAAAATTACCGAGTACAGACAAAAGGACTAACAGGCAGGGTATCATGGCCGGGCCTCATGGTCCCAGACAGGTCCCCCTTTTTTATTTAAGCCAAGAGGTATCCCTCGGGAACTGCTCCTGTCTTAGGTTGGAGCAGAGCATCTATGGCTCGAGCCCGTCATTGGATAAGGTAGCTGCTTGGCAACCCTCCTGTCTTAGGCTTTTGGAGTCCTTAGATGATGCCCTCTTACCCATCATTGGCTGTCCAGTTCAGCTCACAGGGCATGATCAGAGCGCGCGTACGCTTCTGTTTGATCATGCATCTCAAGGCGATGATAATGGATCTGAATAGGTCTAGCCTGAAAAGTCTCAATTTGACGTCTGAGGAAAGCCATAACTCGGTTAAATATTATAGGCCCCAGGGAGAGCAAAAGGAGCAGACTGAGAAGGGGGCCCAAGAGAGGCAAGAAATAAGGTAGGAGGCTATGGGAACAGTTATTAGAGACATTAGTATTTTGAGAAGGGAAAACAATAGGCATGGGTGTGCCTAGGGCTAAGCACAGCCAACAATCTGCAGCTAAGTCAGGGTTAGATGCATTAAGGGTTAAGAAGGTAGCTTTTAAAATATTGGAGGTTTGGACATCTAATTCCACCCCTCTGGGCCTGGGTAGGGCAAGAGGATGATAAGAAAGATGGGGGACAAGAGTTTTCTTTAAGGACTGTCTCCCCTGTTTCGATTATTTTCTGGACATCTGGGTCATGAGAATGGACCTTGAGAATATCATTGATTAAATTACAATATGAAAAGGCAAAGACAGGGACCTTAGCCGGACCAAAGGTTTCGAAATAGTCATTGAGGGAGTCTCCTACTCTTTTCCAACATTTTTGATCTATAGTCCCTTCTTGGGGGAACCATGGACATACATCAGAAAGAAATATAAAGAATTCACGTAAATCTTTTTTACGAGCCTTAATTCTACGTGTCTGGAGAGATTCCTTAATACCTTTAAGGAAGAGCTCATGAGAGCTCGATTCCTGTCCCATAGTGATCACCCACTTACCTTACAGATCAAGCTCGCAGGGCGGCTGGTCCCGCGGTGATCAGGAACGAGTCTTCACTCACGGGTCAATACCTCGCGGCGACTCAAGACAAGCCTAACTCACGCACATTTCGTGGAGGCTCAAGGGTTGCCTGGCCGGGGCTTTTCAAGTGGGTGTCCTCCAGCTGGACCCGTGCCTCGGCCCCACGTTGGGCACCAAATGTGCCCCGACCAGCAGGGCACGACAACGCGGGAAGAGGAGGACCCTGTGGAGGATGAGAGACAGGAGACACGAAGACATGGAGGCAAGACAGGATTCTGATCAAGCCTCAAAATTTTATTTCGGTTACAGCGGTATATATGCAGTAGGGACAAAGGAGGGCAGGGCAGGGTATGTTGCTAAGCAACGGGCTATCTCTAGCCACCAGCCAAACGGGCTATCTCTAGCCACCAGCCAAACCATAAGGTTTCATGTGACTTCTGATAGCTGGTGCTCTTTTGGGGAAGTCGAAGTTCTTAGAAATGGAGTCAGGTCTGAAATGGAGTTTTCTTTGTTAACCTGGATGGTCCCCAACACCTGGGCAAGACAAACAGTGCCCACCTAGGGACCAAGCGAGAGTGCGGCCCTGCCCAAGGACTCAGTTTGTCCCTTCCTATCACAGCTGGTGTTCTGGCTGTGGAGATGAATATTCTATCATTTTGGTCTAATGTCATTAAACATTCAAAATGTATAACTAGCTTCTCTTAATTTCCCTTGGGGTATGTCCTATGGCAACTCTCCTCACTGTGGATTAATAAATTGATATTCTGATTGTATATACTGCATATCAACCTGTGAGCTTTGGTAAGAAGAAGCCTTCACAGAAAAAAAATAGTTCTCCTTTCATCTTGCTGATAAATCTAGGTTTTTCTAAGGCTGGACTCAGAACTTGGACTGTGATGAATTAACAAAGGTAAGACCTTAGTGGTGTGTTGGTAAATGTTTAGCAGACGGCAACTGGAGGGGGAGCCTGGGTTTGGAGCACTGGCCAATCTCCACGGTGCAAACACTCATGCTTCTACTATGGCCAATTTCAAGCCACTGACCGTAGTCAGTGTATGTGCAGCTGGGGAGAGAGCATTGTGATAAAGCATTGTCACCATATGTATAAATGTAAATACTCTCAAAGCAGAGACTGTATTATAAAATAGATATACAGGGAAGAGTATGGAGTAATTATTATGCTTTTATTTAATATTCTTATAAATATATTTATAGAATTTAATTTTAAATCATAGCTGTTTTTAACAACCAGTTGACACATTTTCTGAAAGTTTAACTATTGGCCCTAAGGAGCTGGTACAAGTTTGTTCCAGTATGCCACTGGAGGGTCACCCTTTAGGGACAAGTTTGGGTGAGCGTGTCACCCTCCCCAGATGACATCTTTGCTTCAAATGTGTATACTCTGTAGAGTTTCTATATGGACATAGAATAGGGTCAACCTTACTACTCACTTGAGCTTAAAAATCATCAACCTGCTCTCGTTAATCCCTTAGGTGTGTCTAATCCTCTTATAATGTACAAAGAGCTATCATGTACATAATTTTGACTGCTTTTTATAACCATCTCATGAACTGGGTATAACAGATATTTCTGTCATTTTATAGAAGAAAGTAAACTGCGAACAGCTAAATTATTTGCTCACCGTGAGCAGCCAGCACATGGCAGAGCAGAGACATGAGGAAAGTGCCATTTATTGAATGTTGCCCATCGGTCAGACATTGACATCTTTTTTAAGCTTCAAAGCAATCCTATGAAGTATAATAGATGTTATTGGGCCTATTTGCAAATATGAGGAAGCTGAACTCAATGAGATTATGTAACTCATTCAAGATCACATGCCTGGTAAATCTAAGTCAGGATCAACTACACAGCGCTTCTGAAACTCTAATGCACGTGAGAGCCTGCTAAAATACATACAGCTCCCGGGCCCCAGACCTAGAGATTCTGACTCAGTAGGTTTGTGGTCAGACCCAAGAACGTGTTTCTAACAAGCTCTGTGGGGATCCCCGTGATACTGGCCCAGTTACCCCTCTGAACAGCTGTGTCAGGCACTCTATTAATCACCTTCTGGGAACCCAGGTGTCCTGACTTGTACTCTACACTGTAACACATTGTAGTCGATTATTCTAACGTCTAAACTAACAGAAGATGTTACCGTGTATATATTTGTAAATACATGCATTTACTTTTAAGCAATTGACAAACAGTGGTGGTTCTGAGATTCTGAATGGATTGATATATAAAAAATTGAATTATCATGAAAACCATTAGACAAAGATGTTTTAGAAGCCTCTGATTGCAATTTATAATTAAGGTTCTAAAAATTTTAAGAAAATTTTGTTGTCAATAGGTGGTGTAGGAAAAAGATTACGTATGTCATTTTACAGAACCTCTGAAATCATAAATGGCAAAATAAGCTGCAAAAACTTGCATTTTCAAGTTTCACTTTTGCTTCAGGGAAAACTGACTTCTTAGTCAGCTGATATTTATACTTGGCAGATCTGCACTGAAGCCATACTTCGTGATAACACTAATTATAATATTTATGAGACATCTTTCCGTGAAGCTCTCAACTTTGCAGTCATATAATATTTTCCTCAGTGCAGGCTCAAGATAGAGATGGAATTATCAGCTCCATCTTGGAGATGACAGGCCTGTGATTCCTCACAGACCTTCGGCGTCCTGCTGAAGGTCATGCACAGACTTAACTGCAGAGACTCAGACCTTTGGCCTTGGGAGCCTAGCTCAGGACAGCCCCAGGTACACAACCACTCTTTAATAGACAGAATGTCTCTGTTCACGAGGATCAGGACAGCTGTGAACACCAAGCAGTGACACTCAAGCAGGCCAGCGTGGTTACTTGGTAACGAACAGCTTAGGTAAAAGGACAGCAGAGGAAGACAGGAAAATTATTGGCTAAAATTAAACGATTGGCTGGAACTACCCATTTCTCTTTATTTCCCATTACCATGGAAAAAAATGTGAGTTGGCATTTGTTCTTTACGGCTTTTCAAATCTGACCTACGAGACCCGACCAGAGCTTCTGAAAATGGATGTTTTATTAAAATAGCTTAAGCTTAATGTATCGTATTTGCACAGGAACATTTAGGAGGCAATTCATTTTTAAATAATCAGGGCCCCAGGAGCGCTTACTCAATTAAAATTATAATTTAATTATCTTCAATGGCAATATGTGATTGGGGGAGAGCTCTTTAAGGTTTTTGCTCCATCCCCCATTCTCCCCTTTGCCATCCTTTTAAAATACCAAGTATGCCTGCTGAGTACTCATTTTGCCCTGCTCAAGGGCGGTGCATCAACTTACTGTATCGCTCCACAACGTTCCTTTCACGGAGGACTGAAAAGAGCAACACTTATTGTACGGCAGCTGTTTTCCCGCTTCCAAAGGATAAGTGGCTTCCTGAGTTAAGGAACTTGGGTTCTTTCTATGGCTCAGATCTCCACTGGTGTTTGAAAACCCAGTAGCACGCAAGGAGCCCCAGGCCCCGGCATTCTGTTGCTGGGAAGTCTCCCTACATGTTAGGAGCCTGGGCTGGCCCCTGCAGGCGCGTGCACAGGTGCAGCACTGAGTGTGCATGGGGAGGGGGCTGAGTTCCAGGCTTTGGGGAACATCTGTCCAGCACTCTGGGTCGGGGGAGAGGCTGGAGTCTTTGGTACTGCCTTCTATGAGCACCGCCTTTGAGCGCTGTCTTGACCAACTCTTTCTCTGCTTCTATTCTACAAAGTCCACACTGCGAACCGAAGTGATAGGTAGAATTTGGAGCCGAGAACACAGTCACTGTGTTTTCAGGGGCCGCAGAGAGGAAAGGTAGGCATGGCAGTAGGTCCTGATTGTTCCTCGCTCCCTGCCCACTCCTCCCCATAACCGGAGAACTAGGTGTGGGGGCACAGGAAAGCACTTAGCGCAGCCCTTGGCACGTAGTGAACCCCCCAGAAATGGCACCTTTCGTTGTAATTCCGGGAGGACAGTAGCCACGACCTGTAGTCCTTGCCTTCCCCATGGTCAGAGCCAGAATGCTGCCCCGTGGGCGAGGTACGGTCTCGTGTCTACGTGAAAAGCCAAGGCCCCGTCTTCAGACATCCCCCTAGCACCTGCAATAGGTACCTGTGAACTATTGCCAAGTTGTTTCTGAGCAGCTCCCGAAGGGATACAGCAGTTCCTAGAGGGGAAGGTCCTTATTTCAGGGTCAGCACCTTCAACCTTCTCCCGCCCATCCCCCAACCTCCCTCTCCCCTTCAGAAGCTGTGAGTGTGGGGGAGGGGAGAGAAGACTCTGGATTTGCCCGCCCTTGGCAGGACCCTTTCTATTTTATTTCGTTCAGAGGACTGCTTCCACCAGGCTTTTCAGCGGGGCAAAGATAAAGGCATAAAGCCCTGTCTCCATGATTAAAAGCAAGGGGTTACTCAGAATGATGTCCACCAGAATGAAGTTTCCTTCAGAAAGGTAAAGAAGCAACTCTCTTACTGTTGGCAGTGAGAGTGTGAGTGTGTGTGCGACACAGAAACACAGACAGGCAGAGGGGGTGGGGGCAGGGGGTGGAAGGGAATAAATGAGTGTGCCCTGCATGGACATAGAACATTTCAGTCCTTTCACAATCCAGTTCCATGCCCAAACACCGTGTGATGAGAAGTCAGACTTTCCAAGCTTTTTCCCTCTATGAGCATTTCATTTCCTCAGTCTGCTGGGCAGTTATTTGAAGAGCATTTTCCGAAGAGGATGATGCAGCACACTAAATGGCCCAAGGGACTACTCTGTTCAAACCCAAATCAGAAGTCACTCATTCTGTCCATCTTTGTGAAAAGAGTCACAGCAGTGGCTACCCACTCCCTCAGATCCTGATGGCTCCAGCCCATTGAGCAGGGCAGGACTGAACTTACTGTGCAGCGGGCACTCAAGGTGGCCAGTGACTCCTGAGAGCCATGGCCCCAGAAACCACCCACGCGGTCTGAGCAGGACCCATGGCCTGACACACCCGAGCCTGCACAGAGGAGGCCAGAAGAGCTATTACGAACATACGACTGCCCAGTCATCGCACGTTAGGGCCCCCAAGGGTCCACATACACACGTCAACAGCTCATAAGAACAGATGAGCAAATACTCTTGCTTTCTTCATACCGTAATACAATTAAAATAAATTCATCTCAGAATGAGCCAAAAATTATCTACAATTAGCTAGAGGAATATGTCTGATAAGTATTACCTGAGTTTAAACCACTGGCTTAGGAAGGCATACAGTGAATAAGGAAGACATGGAGAGAGTGGAAAAATAACACAGTAATATAATTTCAAAATGACAATGAATCTGAATTATGGAAGTTAAGGATAGAGAGTAAGGAGGAGAGATCATCTGAGGCAGGCTGAGGGGAAGATGTGTGAGCTGAGTCCTGAAGGATCAGAGAGAGCCAGCTTCATGAAGAACAAGGGAAGCAGGCGTCAGGACTTGGAGGCAGGAAAGGACCAGAGAAAAGGCTCCAGTGTGTCTGGCATTCGGCAATCAGGAGGAGGGAGGTATGCCGTACAGGAAGCACATAATAAGACAGGGGGGTGGGGGAGGAGTCAGGGCGTGCAAGCCCTCCAGACCACCGCAAAAACGGGTTGAAGATCAAGGCCAGGTGGAGCACTTGGCAACAGTCCCAGCTGTTCCACTAGAATAGGCTGCTTTGGTGGTCAGAGGAGTGCCCGTCCCCTAAAGCTCATCTCTGGTCTCAAAAGTGAGCGGTCAGCTTGGGTCTAGTTGTCCTTATCACATGTTGTCTTGTTAGATTCAGTCCCTCCCTCCAGCCTGAGGATTTCTGTTCAGATAAGCACGCCTCCAATGTTCTCATCTGAAAGCTATGGATGGAAATGCACTAGCACAGGGCTGAGGACATGGCCATACCTCGTGGCCACTAAGCCTGCCCTCCAGTGTAGCTAGAGGCCATGCTTGGGGACTAATGTAAGGGACTCCAGCCTTCAATGGGGAGCAGATGACTACTATGTCTGCTCTTCCTGAGGGTTTGTGAGGCTTGTGTGAATACATTACAAAGAATAGCAGACATTCTGCTATTAATGGGTATTTAGGGGAACTTGTCTTTAAGAAGATTCAAGATGTATATCTGGGGAAAGAAATTTTCTTTTTTTCAGTAGTATTGAATTAAGACCATTTTTATCATAATTGATCAATACTGCTTTTTATACCCGCAAAATCCTTCTGAAAGTGTCCGGTGTGCATGTAGCTCTTCAGCAACTGCTTCACCATTTGGCCCCTGGGAGATACTGTGAAATGCACAAAGCCACCCACCCACTCATCATCGAAGGAGAAAGCTGTCTGACAACCATTGTGCACTATGTCCCTTTTTAGCCCAGAAACGGTTTTTATTTGTGCTACCATTAGGATGTTCCTATTTAAGGAACCCAGACTTTAAAAAAATAAATAAAACCTAGCATTTTGAAGAACCACTTCCGTTATTCACTGAAGCACAACAGGCAGAACTAATTCTTGCTAGAAAAATACAGAGCATCCAACAACAGATCGATCTGTTTGCACTGTAGCCACAGGCCACATCCATTTCCACACTGTGATCACCTGCAGCCGGGAGGATTCAGCTTTGGTACCTTGTTCCCCTGAGGGCAGACGTTTGTTTTTCTTATTTACAGAACTAGAGAAATGGAATTCATCTCATAATAAAAATGTTAACTTTTGGTTGGACTTCTGTAACACTGCCTGTTGTCGGAGTTCAACGAAAAGATCAGGAATCCCAGCAAAAACGACCTCTGACAGAGGCCCAAGACCCTCCTTCTCCTGTTAGGTAAGAAATGGAATGCTTCTATATGATTGATTCTCAAAGCGTCATCCTCAGATCACTGGTATCAGAATCACATGGGATGAGCGTAGGGGGCTCTGGTTCAAAGTGAAGTTTCCTGGTCTCTAGCCCAACCCACTAAATGAGAATCCCTCAGGAAGAAACCTAGAAATTTGCTTTTTTTGATAAGTGACCCATGTGACGTTTACATACACGAAAGTTTGAGAACTACTGGTATTGCTTTCCTTGGATCTTTTTGGTCTATTTTTAGTTAAGTAATAAAAATAATGGCAATTAGCACTTACTCTGTACTAGTCATCACTCTAAATACTTCTGGTTATATATTTACTAGTTGGACTCTTACACCAACTTCATGACACAGGTTTATTAGGAGCCCCATTTTATGGAAGAGAGCACAAAAGCACCAAGAGGGTAAGTAGCTTACTCACTATCACACAGACAGGACTCAAGCCCAGGAAGAGTCTAGTTTCAGAGTCCACGCTCTTCACCCAAGACCAAGCTAGTTCACACGTTGGCTTCCTGTAACATGACCACATTCCCCATGTCCATCCCTCTAGCGAACACACCTCCTCTTTCAAGAGTAGTTTAGCTTTACTGCCCTGGGAACCCTTTCCTTATCCCCATGAGGTAGAATGCCTCCCCCTACTGTGTGTGAGAGGAATGATGGGGGCACAGGCAAGTGGCAAAGCTGCAATGTCTCTTAGTCATACCCCTGACACTGGGACACATACCACTGGTTAGCATTTGGCACCAAAGAATAGTTCTTCAGTTAATAAAAGTAACTAGAGCCCATAAGATTCACTGTCATGGAATTTACCTGTCAATTAACCTGCAAATCCATGCCAGACTTTTTCAGACGTGTGGTGAAAGTTCCTCTCATTTACGAATCAGAGCAGCCTGAAGTGGAAGGCTGACCCGGGCCAATGTATTCGTGACCTCCCAACACAGGTCCAAGCCTGTCGTCAAGTTTCCAAAGGCCCAGGAGAGTGTCAGAGGTTGATAGGTATTTGTTGAAATAATGAAGGAATGCTGTGTGACCATGAGTCATTTTCTGGTATTAGTAGAAACATTAGTGCCCAGGAAACAAGTTTCCTCTCTTTATCAAACCTCCCTCTCTCCAAAACAGTGGTCCTCCTTTGCTATGGAGGGTCATACCTGTGCTTGGCAGTTGAAAATGTGATGAGTCGCTTGATAATGCCTCATATTTATTTATGTAGTGCTTTTACCTGAAGCAGATTGCGAATCTTTGAGCTGTCTGACCCATCCTACAATACTGCTGGGAACTGAGCATTATTATCATCCTCACTGTGTGTGCAGATCCAATAGAACTGAAGAAAGGTTAAGGACTTACCCAAGGTCACCACATGGGAGCTGCTCAGCCAACCTCAGAAGCAGATTTCCTAACTCACAGGCTGGCCCTGTTCCATCCTGGGGTCCTTCCTGTTCTCTTTGACTCAAATGCCACTTGATTCAGTGCACATCTGCCAGCTCCGGTCACTTACGCATTTCCTGGTGTCTGGTATCTTTCACTCCACAACAAGTACATCTCCAGTGTGACAATTACTGCCTCAGCCACTCCAAGCAGGAGGATTTGAAAGGAGAGCCACTATTTTCCACGAAGACATTTATATATATGCACAAATAATTGTGCACATAATTGGATAATGGAGAGTGCAATTGGCCACATGTGGGCATAATTAGTCATTTGCCCCTCATTTGGAGGGTATAATTATCAAAGCAGGCAATTTTATATCTGCAGATAATTGTACGTGCAGAAGAGAATGACGGGTAGGAAATCCGGTCCTTAATTACTTTTCATGTCATTACTTCTACAAAAGCGTTTTAAGATAAAGGTAATGTTCTGATTTCAATTGTCTGCCCGGATCAACCATCAGATGCAGTTGTAGGGAGGCAGCAGAGAACAGGACCCAGGAAAGAATGAGCCGGGATCTTGTGAATCAAGTTGAAACCTGATTTTCTCGCCAGATAAGCCCCAGTAACCAATTACCCTGGACATTACACTGAGGCCCACCTAGTGGTCGGCCATCTGCTTACGCAGACAATAAAGCTCCGTTTTTGTCCCTCTCCACGATTGTGTACCATTTTTGCTTTAGCACTTCTAACGTTTTCCTCACTTTGTGGTTTTATAATCTCAGAAACGCCAGTTGGCTTGGCACAGTAAGTGATTGTGTTCGCTGCTGGAAGTGGGTCATTTAAAATGCTTTAACAATACCTTTAACTAGTCATTCATCTGGGCATGTACATAGAATAATAAATGAAGAACATGTTTCTTTGTGGTTTTTCCAAAACCTTACATGGCAGAGATTGCACAGTCTCTCTGTGCCCCCTGCATTCTGGTTTAAACAGCTCTGCACAACTTTTCCCACTCTCCCACTCAATCACACAAAAATACACTTGCTAACAGCAGATCCTAAAAATACATGTCACATGCGAGCACAAGGGAGATTATTTCTTAACATGAATTGACTCTTTAGGAATATGCAAGCTGAGTGGTTTTTAAAAAGAAACTCCAAATCTCCTATCACATCACCCTTCATCTCCATCACAGAATTATCTTTAAGGGGGGTGGGGGGCACTATGCATAGTGGTTGGGGGGCAGACTTTTTGACATTAGAAAAACCTGTGCTCCAGGCTACGCTCTGCCACTTGCCAGATGTATAAGGTATTTAGACTTTCTGACTCCATTTCCTCATCTGTAAAATGGGCTGCTCTGAAGACTAAATCACATGCAGGTAAAATACTTAACACAATGCTAGGCACACAGTAAGACTCGAATAAGTGGTAACTGTAATTAATATTAAAAGCCTCACCTTTTAATCTATAGCAACCATCTGTACCAGTCACATGACACTATGTTGCCCATGCATAGGCCTTATTTTCCTACTAAATGAACAGGAATGCTCTTTTACACATCTTTATATCCCACACAGTCTCATGCCTATAGAAGAGGCTCAATGACTGGTCATGAATGATGGCCCACAGCATCACATGACCTCTCATTCTGATACCCGCTGACCTTGAGCACAATGTCACACTTCTTTATGGCTTTGGCTCTGGATTGTATTCTCTATCCTCCACCTCCTCCTCCACTGTCACGCTCATAGATGAGGGTTCCCTTCTAATTTCTGTGTGTACCTCTTCATCTACGACCTCTGCGGTCACTCTACTTCGGCCGTTCCCTAGACTTCCTTATCCCTCAGACCCGAGGCACCTCAAGATCGTGAGTTGTCTTTGACCTTGTTGACTTCACCCTCCTTACCTTGCACCTTGCTGGGGACCAGTTGTGTACTACCCAGCTCCACTTAAGCAGTAACTTCACCCTAAGAGTCTGAAACCAGTCATGGTGGGAGTATTTCCACCACAAAAATAGCAGATGCTACCAATCAAGGTTCCCCCACCCCCACCCCTAGGACAGCCAGTTCGTTGTCCACCATTTTTCAATACAACACTGTGTATGTTTTCATATACCTGTGTCACAAGCCCGAACCCCTTCACACCTGCCTAGTCTATATCATCCCCTATTGACTTCATTTACCTTCGTAGTTGGCACTCCAAATCAGCTCTTATAACGATACCTGTAATAGTACCTTTCTAATCTCTACTTATGGGTAACTTGAGTGTTTTCTTTTTCTGATCCCATTTATCCCCCCTGTTACTCATCTCTCACTGACTCCTAATGCACTCCCCACAGTTGATATTCTTAACCTTCAGCTCCTGATGCCTATATTATAGGCAGTGTTTTAAACACAATTGGCTACTGTCTCTCTGCATTGCTTGTTCTGCTAGTCACGTTATCTCTTTAAGAGAAGGGGGCTGGAGAGAAGAAAAGAAGAGGGAGAGAGAGAAACCATATGCAGATCTTCTAATGGCTGGCCCTTTGGTCCCTTTAGAATTTTTTAACCCAGTTTTAATACTAATGCAGCCCTTCAAGCAGTGACTTTCATGTGGCATTTGATGCTTTTTTTTTCATTCACTTCAAAATGGAATTCGTTATTGTGCATCACTGCACAACTCTCTTTAAGTGTCTCAGCCTTGAGGTGTTTACCGAAACTGACAGAAGCTCTTCCCTGGAAGAAGCAAATCATAAATATTGCCTTTTTTTTTTTAATTAAAAATATACAGTGAGGTGCTTACCACAAGAGTAATGTATCTCAAGGCTGTTCATACTGCAGCTGCAACTGACAGTGTTCCTCTTCCGCATGTTCACTGAATGCTGGCGGGGGGCTGGCGGGAGCGGAAAGGGTAAAGGGAGGCTGGAAGGAGGCAGGTATGGAGTGAAATGAAAAGGCACTGTTATGAAGGGCGTTGAGCACTGCTCTCTGTGACTGTGTTCACGTGGCTAAGGGAGGAGGCACTGCTAACTCAGCTCGTACATTTGGCCTGCACAGTCCTTTCAGAAATTTGAGAGATTTTATGCAAAAAATTGAGATTTCTGGCTTTTCCTGAGACATCTTCAGTCTTGGCCATACCCAGCCTGCATTTCTACATGGGAACACAATTGGCTGGAAATGAGTAGCAGCTGCCCCTTTGAAACAGGCACGCACGCTCCAGCTGGAAACTGTCCATGAACACCCACCCACCCACCCACCCATAATTGTTTTATATCCAGCCAAAAGCACTCACTTATGTTGTCAGCTAGGACTCTGCAGGCATTCAAGTTTGTGACTTCTAACTTAAAGGAAGCCCCGAAGCTTATGCATATTTAAAAACGTTCCCAAAGTGATGGTTCTTACAGGATATGACGGACTCTATATTTTATTCACCTCTGAATCTCCATAGTGCCTTACACATAGTAGGTGCTCAGTTAACTAGAATTCGGTGGATTAAACCTGCAAGCACTATAGACCCTTGGTGGCCTTGCTGAAGCTCAGGTATACCAGGGCTACTGGGACATGAGCAGCAGAATATCACTCACAACACTCCAGCCTTTGCTCTCAGCAGTGGTGGAGAAGCCACCTTCAGATGTGTCTATAGGACACAATCCCTCTGAAGAACAGAAGTTAGAAGGGTGACGGTATTTTTCAAGATTTAACAATTGAGTTTATTTTTCCTTCCCTCCCACCTGATTCAATAGCTTTGTTTTCTTGAGGCTACATGCATACCTCGTTAATTGGTTAATCAGCAAAATGCTGACTTTAAGAAACTGATTCAGCCCTCAGCCATCCAGACATGGGCAACCAGGCTGCAATTCAGGACTGCAATTTTCTGTCAGGTGACATATGAGTCACCTCTCCAACTGGGTCCAAGAAACCACCTCGGAGCAAATTGAAGCTCAGGAGATGTTCTCTTGGATGAGTCGCATAACTAACTCCTCCTTTCCTTTGTTCGGCTTCTTCTTGTGTACTATAACACTCCTTGATCAGTCTAGAAATGGAAAAGTGGTCTTTGTGACAGTAGTCTGCCATCTTTCCAGAATGCCAGCGTTTTGAATAAACCTACTTTTCTTTCCACCAAACCTCATCAATCTACCATTGGCTCATAAGCAGCAAGCAACCAAACCTGAGTTCCATAATAACTGGATCAAGATTTCAGTGGTTAATAAAAAAAAAAAAAGAACACTAAATAATTGTTTAATCCATACTTTACCACTGTGGCCTCTATTTCCTCGTTAGAAAGGTCAGAATTTGGTGACAGAGTGAACATACTATATTGTTGCATTCTGGCTTCCTCCAGAAGAGGGGTTAATAAACTGGAGTTAATCTCAGCACCTTCACAGTAAATGTCTCTATCATTAATCTTGTTACTAGTAATCAAAATACTTTTTTAAAATTTCTAAATTCCAAAGAAAACAATCAACTTTGTATTTCTGATGTAGAAGGAAGTACGAGATAGTGACAATGTTACTTTCTCACCATCTTGACTTGTTCTTTATAAAACCCGGCTTAGGTCGGTTAGGGCTCTGTGACTGCTCATCTTCCTGACCCATTACTTCCAGCCTAGACATAGTAGCAGCAAAAAGCCTGCGTGAAGATTAAGGAAGACCTGTGTCTACCAACTTCCAAGCATCTGCCTGCACTCACAGTCACGCACTTGGCTCTTAGATTAATGAGAACAGAACAAAATGGGTGACTTTCCTACTTGGTAGCAAATTAAAAACCAAGAAACTGTTTCCCCCTCTTTTGATGTAACCTGACACCACTACGCATATAAAGCATTACCCACATTGAAATGAAGGATAAAGAAAACACCAAGGTGCTAATTGAATTCATATCTCTTCCTCTCCCAGAGGCCAGAAAAACAGAAAAAAGCAGTTTCAGTTCTTAGAGTCTAAATAACCCAAGTGAACCCCTTTTCGAATTAAAATCTTTTTTAAACATCTGAAATTGTTTGCGAATCAGATTTGATGCTTAATATTGCCATGTGTAAACTTTGTATGGAAGAAATTCCCCCCGAAGAAAGCAAGAATATTATTCTAGCAAATAATTTGTTTATGCCATAACTGATGATATAAAATCTGTAAGGGCTTAATTAAAAACTGCCAGAAGCACTCACATCAAGTCTAAATAATTGAGCAAAAATGAATTTCTTAGATGAAGATAGGTATGGCACATTTAGATCATTTCAAAGCTCTTGAATCACTGAAACTCTATAGATATTAAGTTTTTATTAAATAGTTGTAATACAAAATAACTCAAATAAATCTTTAATGGCAGTTACTACTTGTCAAGTAACTATTACATACCAGATGCTGTTCTCAACACTTTTCATAAGTTTATTCCTCTCTGTAAGCCATCAGTAGTCCATGTTATATATATATATATATATATATATATATATATATATATATATATATGGAAAAACAGAGGTCCAGAGAGGTAAAGTCACTTAATAAGTATCATCACTGAATCCTGGTCTAACTAATCCAAAGCCTATCCTTTAAATAATAAAAAGCATTTAAGATTATGAATTTGACAAGGAGTGTAGCTTTGACCACATCCTATAAATTTAAAAATTCTCTGTTCTTGGTATTTTCTAACTTGTCTATTATAGTTTTTATTTCTTCCTTTTCAGACATGTCTCTGTGGGTCTTTTATTTTTATGTATGATTAGAAGTTGTTATATTATAAAATTATTATTAATCACTTTTTTTGTTTATCCTATCTGCCTTCCACTTCTCAATACTGCCTGTCAAAAATCTGCTCTCCCTAGTTAAACATTCAGCCATTTTTGTTTCATTCTAGATGGAAAATTAACAGATGGGCGTAGATAATTATGAGATGATGGAAGGATGTGAGGTTTAAACAGACTAAGCAATAAAAAAGAACAGTGGTGTTATGTGGGTAAAGAAATGTACAAAATAAAGTAAAAGGTTTTAGAGGAAGCTAACATGGATGTTAAGAGTTCCCAGGTCTTCTAGAAGCTCTTAACAGCTATTTATAAAAATACCAATGTATTTTATTTATGTATTCATGGGTTTAATTGTGAAAAACAATTCATATCACGTTTCACTACTATAGCACTTACCGTATTTTCCGGTGTATAAGACGACCCCCTAATTTTACAGTTAAAACATAGGTTTAGGCCTATATTCGCTGTATAAGACTACCCCCCACTTCCAAGGCTGTAGTCTTATACAGCGAATATAGGCCTAAACCTATGTTTTAACTGTAAAATTAGGGGGTCGTCTTATACACCCAGTAATAGGCCCCAGATCAAACACTTGAAAGACAACTGATTAAATAAAGTCAATGATATTTATCTCCATGGCCACTGATATGAGCATCATTGTTTAATTGTGCTTTTCGATATGTTTTCTGGAACTTGTCTCTTCACTTTGTTGTCTCTCCACTTCTCTAGTGAGCAGCTTTTGGAAAGCTACTGTGTTTACTTACATTAGCAGTCCCCGTGCCTAGCACAATGTCTAACACAGAGTTAACACTTGCTAAATTCTCTTTGAAGGAATATAAACACTGCCTGGAAATCCTTATTGAACACTGGATTGGAGCTCAAAGGCTAGTTTTGGTTCAGGTCCAGCACAATTTTTCCAAGCCCTTTTGAACAGCAAGTGAAACCAAGGGTCCTTAGGACTTTGATTAAATTTCCTTTTAAATCCTAGCTCTAGGAAACATATTTCTCTCTTCCCTCTATCTTCTTTCCTGTCTGTCTCTCTCCCCCTCCCTCCCGCTATCTCTTTCTCTTTTCCCCCTCAGAGACCTAGCCTTTCCTCCAGATAATCAGCAACCCTCAGGGCAGCAGCAGACATTAGCCCGGACCAACTAATGGTCACACAGTCCAGATATTTCGCAGGCTCCAGATAACATCTTGACCTAAGTTATATTTTAGTTCCTGGGCCCCTGGTTACTTTCCCGTGAGACCTGACAGAGAGATACTGGAAATGACCTCAGAACTGTCCTCGAGACCTGAACAAATGATTTATTACCCTTATTGCATCTCTGACCAATCAGTTCCAGCACAGTCCCAAACCCCTAAGCCATGGTGTCTTGTGAGTTTGCCCCGTATGCTTGGTAACACGTATGACA
>PVKE010016930.1:0-31380 GCA_004027555.1 Craseonycteris thonglongyai | reverse complement strand
AAAAAAAAAAAAAAAAAAAAAAAAAAAAAAAAAGAGAAAATGTGAAATTTAAAAAAAAAAAAAAAAGCAAGCTTTGGTAAACATACCATAGAGTGGTAAAGCTAGAAGCATTATCTAATTTCTGTCTGTTTGTTTTAACTAATTGAATGAAACAGACTATTAGGTAAGAATGCGGAGGAAAGAGGAGGCAGAAAAATTTGCAAGTACATATTAATACAGAATTCTGTGAGGTCATTTATAGCAACATTAATTAGAGAATTTGGTCAATAATACAGATGCATTTAAAAACAGTTTTGCCACAATGATCTCAATGTTTACCATTTATTGATTAGTGTTTTTTATTTGAACCATTGAAATAAAAGCCTTAATGTTTCACTACCTTTAAAAATGTTAGCTTTCATTTTACTTATAATATTGAAAGCACAAACGAAATAATCATTTTACTTCTTTCTACTAAGCTGGTTTCATCTAGATAGAAAAATAATGAGACCCTTGGCCAAGGTTGTTTGGCTATTGGAAGGAAACAGACACTCAAATATAGAAAACTTTCTGTTGTCAATCAATTTTATGAGTCTTTGTTTCTCAGTCAGAAAACTGACAGAAATGGAGATGAAAACACTTCTCCATTTCAGGTAAGGCCACAGTCCTTATCTTTTCTAATTCTTACCTAGTGTGGTTAGCAGAAGAAGTTATGTTAACAAGAAAAGAGAGATTTTAATAGAATATGTGAAATATTATGATAGATTCATATTTTATATCTTGAATACTAAAATTGTGATAGTCTTAGATATTTTAGAGGTGAAAGAAGCTAGATACTTAAAACAATTTTTTTTACTAGCGCATAACTACTCATTACCCTACACTGATAACTGATAGGAAAATTACCCCATCTGTGATAGCATACTAAAAATGGAAACTATTATTCACTTTAGAAAACAATGACTAATTTTGATGATTCAGGGGGTTCTTTTATAAAGCTTTGTCAGTTGTCATCTTAAATACAAAGTTAAATTAAAACTCAGATTAGAATGTTGGGCACATATTGAGTATATATGTCACATTAGGCAGTTGAAGCCTAAAAATGTCATCACTTTCGTTGTTAAATAATTTTATATTTTTTATTGCTTTGAATATAAGAGCATATTAAATATATTTGAGAATTAGAAAAATAGTCTAAAAGTTTTATTGAATCCAGTTTTACTCTTTTTCTTTCCTTTATCTTTTTTATTATTTGTTTGTATATGTGTGTATATTTATATACATACATATTTATATACATGCAGGCTCCTGGTTTTATTTATCTTCTTGAATTCTAACTGATACAGTGATAGACTATGAAATTTGTATAGGGGAAGAAGAAAATGAGATAAATAAGGACATGTATTGAGGTGGTAAGTAGCAAAAAAATGGGTGATGTGGTCAAATATTTGTCAGTCTCTATGAGATTGATGAAATTTTGAAGAAGTGGTAATAGATTTAGCAGCAGCTTGGAAAGACATAAGCAGAGGTAGAAGTCAGGAAATGTTAGGATGAAGATTGGAGATACTGTTCAGTTACTAATAATGATATTTGCTAGGTAAGGTAGGTGGCTTTAAGATCTTGGAAATGAGAAAGTAACTGAGGAGTCCATTGAAAAGATTCTATATAATGACGGAAGCAACTTTGACGAAGATGTTGATCTTGTAATAAAGTTTTCAAGAAACTGGAACTTATTAGGAGTTTTGGAAATGTTTACTAGTATAAAATTTTGTGGATAAATTTGATGGCATGCATATTGAAAGAGCTGTGGTATTCTGAGGGAAGCTAAAAGGAAATGGTCTGGATATGAAAAACAAGAAGGGCAACTATGCTCCATATGTTGCTATGAAACACTGAATAGAATTAAAAAAATAGAAAGCGAGATACAATAAATTTGCAGTGAGCTTACAGACACAGAAAAGAAGTATCCTCAGGAGAAAGCAAGGATTTCTAGCATATGTAGGTCATAAGAAAACACACAGAAGAGGTCAGGAATATACAAAATATTAAAGATGCTGAAGCATATGGATATTTTTAAATGATACTTAGAAGTGGGGCATTAGGTCAGATAATTTTGCTTTATATGCAGGCTATAGTCAGTATGAGTATGAACTATATGGAAAAACAGCTTCTGGTAATTAAAGCAATTCTAAACAAGTGTCTACATCATGGTGGTATTACTTTTATTCGTTTTTAGAGACTCTGTTTAGTCTTTGTAGATGATTTGGGGAGTGACTGTCTGGTCAGAGCAGATTAAATTATATCAGTATAGACATTCCACAGTTTCTGCTAATGGGCTATTTAAAGTAGATCTGTCCATATTCTGTATTCCTGTCAGAATTCCTTTTAAAATTGAAAAATAAGAGTCAAATAGAGATGAAGCAAGGTTAACTGAGTGAAAATGGTGAATAAAACATGACTACATATTATCTAATCCAATTATTTTGTTGCCTAAGAAATTTGCTTTGGAGTAAATCTGTATTCTTAACTGGCAAAATGCATGAAGTGAATCAGATGTTTAATACATATTTTTTTAAAATGAAAGCATAAAATACCCAGCATTAAATTAGTATAATAGAAACTTTTAGAAGAATTTTAAAACCTGAACCGACATTAGAAATAGATGGATTTTTTTAAGCTGCAATTGGAATGCTTTATGGAATATTATATATACAAGGGCTGTCCAGAAAGTAGTCAGCCATGCAATATGAAAAATAGAAGCATTTATGGCTGGAATTTTTCTGGACAGCCTACATATATGTGTGTATGTGTATACATGCAAGTATATGTATGTATGTGTATGAACACATATAAGTATATAATATTATACTACATCATAAAAAATATTTTACCTACATTTTTCTTTTTCACTTTTAGTATGGTAAAGGAGCTAGAGACTACATGGTATGCTGATCTATTTGTTTTTTTTTTTATAGAGCTGAAGCAAATTCCAGGAAAATTCTAGAAGGGTTGAGGGAATGGAATTAATACATATTACTGTTTATCATAAAGTCTGTCTTGAATTAGGAGGCCTTCTGTATCAGAGAGAGACCATGCAGTAAGTATCCAGTCAACACGTATTTGTTGTGTGACTGAGGTTCTCTCCAGTACACTAAAGATAAAAAGAATTAATAAACTTAATGAATTTGTTTATTTACCTATATACTGATTTACTTAATTTTAGAATGATTCTTCTGACTGAAATGCTGGAAATATTTTAAACAGGAAAAACTGGGGGAAGCCGGGATGGCTCAGTGGGTTAAGCGCTCACTTTGCAGCGCCGGGGACCGGGAATCGAATCCCGGCCCCAGCCCGTGCGGAACCATATGCTGAACTGGGAGCTACACCAGTTCAGTTCTCTCTCTGTCTCTGTCTCTGTATCTCTCTCACTCTGTCAAAAATAAAAATAAATAAATAAAAATATATTAAAAAAATTAAATAGAAAAAAAATAAAAAAGAGGAAAAACTGCCTTTAAGGAGAGCAGAGAGAAACCACAATCACATTAAGAGAGTAAGAGAGACAGAGAGAGAGAGAGAGATTAAGTAAAAGAACAAGAGAAAAAAAGAGCCACAAGAAAAAGAGTTATAGAAGAATAACAACAACAAAATAGAAAAATGACAAGAATAACCAGAAACATAGCAGCGAAAGAGATAAGAACATAAAATGAGGAACAATAAGAAACAAAAAGAACAAATAGGATAAGAATGTATGAGAGGATCACGAAAAAAGAAAAGAGAAAAAGAAGACAAAGAAAAATAAAATGATAAACCTTAAAACACTGCCTCATCTAGTGAACATCAGATCAGAAGTTAATAAATCACATAAATAATATGTATTCCTGATTAAAATATTTCCATGATTAGAATATAATAATAATTATTTAGTACTTGTAATAAGAGTAATTTATTTTAATATAGCTGCTTATTTGTTGTTTTTAGATATTTTTTAACATATAGAAGCTTAGTAAAGATAAAACTTATACCAAGTTCTGTTAAAATAGGTTTTTCTACTTCTAGCTTAGAAAAGTTTCCCTTTCAAGAAGTCATACTGAATACAGTTTATGCTGTGAGAATTGGAAGAGATTTCTCTAAAGATAAATCTGACTAATATAATATTAATATGCTTATTTTATTATGTTCTAAAATTGTTCTAAGAATTGAAATGTTTGTACACATTTAATTTGTTTAAAAATTCTAAAAATCATGAGCATATAATTTGGTGGAAAGGTTTCAAAATAGAAAAAAAGATTTCAAAATATAAATTATCACTGACTGAATCATAACAGTTCTTAATTGAAAGGAATACAAGTAATTTCCACATGATAAGAATTAATATCTAGACTTGCAATGGCCAATATGGTCATAAGCCTCACAAGACTGTGTAAACTTAAGTTATTTAACATGAAATAAATTAAAAAATTCAGCTTCTTAGCCACACTAGCTACATTTTTTATGCAGTGGATAGTAAATATTTGTTTTGAAGTTAAATGGTGAAGATGTTAGCATATAACAGGTTCTGCAATAAGGCCTTTGTGCAAAAACTGAATGAGATTCTCCTAAACTTCAGAGAATTTATCTTGAGAGTTTTTCAATTTCTCTACAACTTAGAGCAGGAGTGAATGAACTCAGATAATACTAAACCATAGGTAGTTTTAGTCATTTGTTGAAACATTCAGTTGCATTTCCCTGGGTTCTCTTTTGTATCCCCAAGTGAATCTCAGTGAATCTAAGATCCCAAGCACACATCTGAAGGTAGCCAAGGGATTGTTTTTCAGAAACTCCCTGTGATCCATTGCAGCAAAATTTTCACAAGTTTTCTGAAATAATTAATGAATTAATGAATTAATTTAAAAATCACCATTGAGAAACAAGTACACATTGAATTTGATTCAGTTCAATCTGCTGATGTTCCATATACTATAGTTAGCCATGGAAATGTAAAAACTAAAAAAAAAAACAAACATACCAGTATTCAAGAAACTATCTTAAACTAAGGTGACCAGACGTCCCGCTTTTGGCGGTACAGTCCTGATTTTTAACAATTTCTCCCACGTCCCGTAGCGTTTTAAAAAAGTCCCGATTTTTGGAAAGAATGCACGACAAGCTAGGGAACAGCGGCAGATAGACCAAATTTTTAATCAAGAACCCCCTCCCCACCGGTCAATGGTGTCCCGCTTTACCAATGTTAAAATCTGGTCACCTTATCTTAAACCATTAGTTTTTACCACTATGACAAAGCATAACACAACACAATGATGTTTCTAAATCTTTGCAACTATGTGCCAAATTTGATGGATGTTTAACGTGTATTTTGATTTTAAACTCTACATACTTGTTCTTATGGTCACACCTGTCAGCTGAATGCTATGCTGTTTGCAGAGCAAAGTACAACTTTCTTTGTGTCAGAGATAAGAGAAGAAGCGTACAATTAAATTAATGTCAAAGAAAGTAAACATATAAAAACTTGGTCTCATGAGAACATAGAGCTTACGCAAGAGAGTAAACATTTATTTTTAAAAAGGCATGGTGTTGAAAGATGAACATTATATAGTGTAGTAACTGAATCCTTCTACAGACTCTAGGAGACACTGTTATAGAGATATTGCTATATTATTAGTAACCTGTGAGTAGTACTGTTTTCAGTCTTAATTCTATCAAGCACAGCTGTCAACATTTCCAGTATTCGCACGTAATCCATAAATATAAAAAGAGTAGAGAACAGAGACATAAATACAAACTAAAATGCATTTTAATAAATATATTAGTATATATTTATAATAATAATTATGTGGCTTCAAAGAAAATGCCATTAAGGATAAATATCAATCAACAGTAAAAAGAAATTGCTTGCAAAAGAGTTGCTGAACTGTTGAAAATGAAATTGATGACCAGTATAGGTTCTGCCGGAAAGTACCACGGAAAGTCAGAGTGGCTGGGCTATGAGACACGAGGTGGGGGATGTGAACATGAGGCAGACTTTGAGACCTTGAATGTCAGATCCAAAAATTCTTACTATCATGAGATCTAAATCAGGAATTCCAATCGAAAAGTGAATATGCATGATTATATTATATTTCAGGAGTGGTAGACTCAGTAAGGCAAATATTTTGAGGTGTAGCTTTAGAAGCTTAAGGAATAAAACAGTTATTTGATATAATATATTGAATAAATGCAAAGTGCCATGTTTATTTAGGTTTACAGAAGCTTTCCAAAATTAATAATAAAGTTATTTTTAACTTCAATCTTCCATGGATTTGTAAAATCATATCACAGAATACAGATTGTACAATCATGTTAATGAAGACAACTAAATAGTAAAATCACATTAGGGTAGGCAGTAAGTCAAGTGTTTAGAGATGGTTTTAGTTCTCAGTGCCCCTTTGAACTGTAGTAGTCACCTGAAAGCCTGGCCACAAGAATGGACAATATCTGGGAACATTATCAATCCTGCTCTTCACTACCGCTTGAGGTATATTAATGGTATATCAAGTTTAGAGAGATGAATGTTATATCTCCCTAGTGTCTTTTCTGTATTTGTGTATTTTTTTTTACAGATTAAAAAAATAAATTGCTCTTTGACAGAGAGAAAGGGGAGGGCCCAGAGCAGTCTCTATAGTTCTATGTCATTAGTGTTTTATGTAGTTTCCCTCCACAGATGGGTTCCAGGCCTTGCAGTGCAGGAACCGGGGTGGGGGCATCCTGCCTGGGAGGCATGCCCTTGAGAGCTGGGGGCCTCCTACATAGAAAGCATGCCCAGGGTGGGAGCCGAACCAGGGGGCCTTCCACAGAGGAAGCTTGTTCCGGAAACAACTGAACTGAGGGCACACCCCAGTTCAGCATATGGGTCCACACAGGCCAGGGCCAGGACACAATCTTCGGACCCCAGGGCTGTAAGATGAGCACTCAACCAGCTGAGCCACCTGGCATTCCCTCTATCTTTTTGTATGATGACTATTTGTTAGAACATTTGATAGTACAGCAGCTATATAGAAGCACTTATGACATAAAGGCCACGTATACAAATAGTGTTTAACAGAGTAAATGTAAGAAGTATTATTATTATCAGAGTTTATAGTCTGCTTCTGAGCCAGCAGCCATGAGACCATATTAAACCTTGAGAACAGATCCTGTTCCCAATCCAAAGTGTCTTCTGAGTCAGATGTAGTTACATTAGCCAAGTTATCTGATTAAAGTTCTATTTTATCTCAAAACTTTTTATTAGTATTAAAGATCCTAGAGAGGGTTGTAAGGACATCAGCATTACCATTTCCCCCTAAACAGCTCATGCTTCTCCTCAAGAAACGATCTAAAGAGGTTCTATTCTGAATCACTGCCTGTTCAATTATGTGAGCAAGGGCATTGCCTGGCCCTTGCCTCTTCTCTTGCCTATACACAAGTGCATAGAATTTCCCCATGTCCTGGGCATCTTGTAAAGCACAGAGAGAAGAGTTTGACAAGGAAATAGTCTAGAATTCACCTTGAGAAATTAGAATTTCTGTTCTTAAACGTGAGGTTCAGTAATATGGCACTGCTCATCAGGAATGGTATGTGCCCAGAAAATCAAATTTTTAGATCAAGATAGAGAGACTTACAGGAAAAGAGAAGTAGTGCTTCTTGATTATAAGAGCAGTATAAGGAAGGTAGTCTCCAAATGTACACCATCTATTCCATAATTCTCTTCCAAGTATTATTCCTATGAATGTGCATTCACCAACTAGTTTTTATTTTTATTTTTCAAACCTCTAATGAAAGATTCTGGAGTATTATTTTGATGGGCCAAGAAACCTTTTCTAAATAAACTAATAAACTATGTTAAGTTTCTGGCTATTTAGCCCATTCAGTGTATGCTGTTTAAAAGTTATCTAATGATTGATTCAGTTGCTGAGAAAATCAACTAATTCATCGTAAGAAAATTGTGCTAAGTGGCTCCCAAAGCAAAATGTTTACAAAGCCAATGCTCCCTTCTATTACATGCTTTAGCCAGTTCATGAGCAAATTGTTGCCAGGTCTCAGACCTACACTGAGGAGTGACTAAATTAAAAAAAAAGGCATATATTAAGAAAAATTAAAGTATGACAATTTTTATTCCTTAAGTAGAAGTTGTATACATCTTACATAGCCAACTACTTGATTCAAAGGTTTGGGTAGCAGCTGCCTCCTAATGGAAACTGATCCCAGACAGTTTCTGAGCATTCTCAGCTAAAGGTTTTCAGCAGGGACCATCCTCCAGTAACTTGAGGATGGTTTTATTCTGTAATTTAGTTGAGATGCATAAATCCAAGTATCAATACCTTGGAGTTTCATGACTATAAGAGCTAACAGTATCTGACAGAATTCTTTAAGCATTTGAGGACTGTTGTTGAGGTTAGAAAACTTTGTTGTTTCAAAAACTTTCCAAAATCATGGATGACCCCTCCAAAATTATTCACTATCAAGGTACATATAATTATTCTTATCTTTAGCTAACCAATATGTTAGTAATCATGGTTTAGTACTGACATCTTGGTAACACTTTTCTATGATAATTACAGCTCATTCCACTTTATATTCTGCTGTTTCAATCTTAAGGTATAACCCATCCACAAATAATATTTTGTCTTAATTTTGCTAAAGAGATTTCTTAATAGGTCTGAGGGTTTTTGTCGTTGCTGTTGTTGTTTTTTAACTCCTTATGGGTTTTTGTTTTTGTTGTTGTTGTTTTGCATGGAAGGTTGGTAGTACATGCACTGGTAAAAGATATGAGTTACTCTTCTGTTTTGACTATTGTTTTTAATTTCTTTTTTAGCTTCTGACTTTAAAGGGTATGGTACTTTATTGATCTTCTGGTTTTAAAGTACATTGCACAAGTTTTATTAGTGGTGTGGTTAGGACAATATAAACTTTGAGTTCAGATCCAATTATACTGTTTATAACAGGAAATATTTATCTATGAGTCATCCAGCACCTTCCTGAGACATTCATTCTGAGCTTTAGACATAAGGTATCTGTAAGTTAATGTCCAAATTATATATAATTGCATTGTAAATGGAGGAGTCCTCAGAGATTCCACGAAAGAGATCATCAGGATAGCATTTAGTATTGCAATCCCACTTATAAAGGAAGTTGTTTCCTACAAAGTTAGTGAGTGTGGAATAACAGAGGAGAAAGAATGTCCCCTGGTTAAAGTGTGAACATGAATGTTATAGGCCAGGTTATGTGAATTGTTGAACTACTAGATATAACTGCCACCAGAGTAGGTAGTTTACCCCAGGAAAAGTTTGTGTAATTATTGCAATGTTACATTCATTACTGTAACACCCATATCAATTAAATTTTTGCTAAGTTGTTCTTCTATATATTTAAAAATTTCTCTTTATGATTTTAAGGGTAAAATTAGACACCAGGTTCTTCCTTCAGTTTCTTAGATCATGTAGGCTAATTATTTTTCCCAAGAATATTCAGTATTTTCCTTCAGTGTCTTAGCTTATGTAGGCTAATTTATTTTTCCCCCAAGGTCCTTTGTCTTTAGAGTATCTAACTGTCTTTATCAAGAGACTCTCTCCTCTGGTGTTTAATGCCTGGGGTAGGAACGGCTGGTTGTTTTATCTGAAAGGCTATTGATTTATTCAGAATCTTATTCTGATATGGTACTAAGGCTCTTTGAAAATATTCAGTGAGATGCTAAAGATCTCAAAATTCTAATCTGTATTTACAGTAATAATATAAAATTATGTTCTCATACCACATAGATATAATTTTAAATGTGTTTTAAATACTGATACAGATACAAGAATTTTTATTTATTTTTATATTCAAAATTGTATTTCAATAGATCCATGTCTCTGTCCCTGAACACAGTTTGACTGCATTAGTTTTCATGATGGATTGTAATGTTTTCCAAACTGTGTATACACACTTGGTTGTTAAAACAACATAGAGGTTTATGCCTAACTTAAATAATCAACTAAATAAAAATAATATAATACAATGGTGATAGAAAAAGAACTGACTCTGGGTGGTAAGCACACAATGCAATACATAGACAATGTAATTTATAAATGTACACCGGGGACCTGTGTAATTTATACCAACCAACAACACCCCAATAAATTTATCAATTAAAAAATAATAGAACAGAATATAGTAAAATATGTCTAAAAAACAAATGTCTGGGAGCTAATTATAGGTAAAAAAAAATGTCTAATTGTGTTCCCATAAGTAGTATAGAAGAGATAAACTTAATAGATTATGATTTTGACATCTTAATCAGTATTTCTTGAAAAGAGAAGGAGTCAAAGGAAGAACATTGCATAATAAATGTATATCATATAGGAAAAAACATGTGAGGCAGTAAAATAAAAATGTTTTTTGGGATCAGCAGAATGAGCTCTCGCTTTGCAGGCCCAGGGTCTGAGAATCGAATCCTGGCCCCAGCCTGTGCAGACCCATATGCTGAACTGTGCTGTGCCCCCAGTTCAGTTCCTGCCGAGGCCCATGCGGGAGGCCCCTGGTTTGGTTCTGGCCCTGTGCAGTTCTGCACCTACCCGTGGAGTGAAACTATATTGAGAACTAATAATGTACAACTATGGAGACCGCTCTGGGCCCTCCCCGATCTCTCTGTTTCTATGTCTCTCACTGTCAAAAAACAAAACAAAACAAAACAAAAAACAACAATAAAGATAAATAATAAAAAAAATAAAATATGCTTTTATTGAAATAGCACAAGTTTCCCAAAGCCTAGGAAACGGCAAGATGCTGAGAAACCCTTTGCATGAATACATATTCATCCTTAAAGGAATACTAGGACAATGATTATAGAATTGCCAGCAATAGCCTTCTGTTTTAGAATCGGCTCAGATGGATTTTTCAGAGAAAATGAAAGTATGAATAACCACAATACTTTATTTAAGAGGCAAAGCTCTACATGTAGTCTCACAAAATACCAGATCAGAAAATTATTCCACAGGAGGACTCATATGCTGAAGTGGGGTGTGCCCTCAGTTCAGTTTTTGCTGGGGCCTATGTGAGAGGCTCCTGGCCCAGTTTCTGCCCTGTGCAGCCCCCTGCCCACCTGTGGAGTGAAACTATATGGAAAACTAATGCTGTCAACTATGGAGACTGCTCTGAGCCCTCCCCCTTCTCTGTCTCTCTCCGTCTGTCTGTCAAAAAACAATAAAAATAAATCTTTGGGGAAGCCAAGATAGCTCAGTTGGTTAACTGCTCACTTTGCAGCCCCAGGGACGGAGGATCGAATCCTGGCCCTGGCCCGTGCGAAACCATATGCTGAACTGGGGAGTGCCCCCACTTCAGTTCTCACTGGGGTGAGACCCCAGCCCAGTTCCTGCCCTGTGTAGCCCCCGCCCACCTGTGGAATGAAACTATGTGAAAAAAACCAATGATGTGCAACTATGGAGACTGTTCTGGGCCCTCCCACCTCTGTCTGTCTCTGTCTCTGTATCTCTCTCTCTCTGTCAAAAAAACACCAAAAACAATAAAAAAAAATTATACCAGCCATTAGAACATATTACTAAAATAGCCTTTGGGATCCCTATCCATAACAAAAGAATGTGAAGATAGGATAAGTGATGGTGATTATTGAAAAGCTAAGCAAAATATTTTTACTGGACTTTACAATAATAATTTTGCATATGTATCATTAGAATGACAGAAACTCAAAAAAGCAAAGGGAAAATGAAAATTAAGTGGGTTAAAAGATTGTTGGCCATATATAGAACATAAAAATCTCAGTGAAAATTAAAAATTGAGGGTGCACATTGTAAATTTGTTTATGACAAAAATAATTCACTGAGACCCTTCAAGAAAAAAAATGCATTATTTAGCATCTAAAACATTATATCCATCTATGTATATAGATATAGATATACAAGGGCTGTCCAGAAAAAATTAAGCCCTTGTCAATATAATGAGAATGGTACAATGCAAGATACTTTCCGAACAGCCCTCATATATCTATCTGTGTTTTGGGAGATGATTCCCCATGGGTCTTTCTTATTTCTGCACATGTTGTGCAGATGAGAATGTCCTTTGTTCTTAACTTTATTTTCACAACTGGCTATATAGAAGTTAGAATTATAAGATAAAGTCTCCTTCATAAGAAAATAGTGTGTTTGTTCAAAGACTTGAAAGAAAGAGCATGTCTCCAAAGAAAGCAAAAGGTAGGCCTGCTGTCCATTATAAAAGATTGAGATTCCTTAAATTCAGGGTTCTTAATCTCAGCCCAGTGTGTGTGCAGTTATCGTCTGGCTTTATTTATGCCACCCTGTGGGTATTTGGTTTGTAGTACTGGAGCAAAAAAAGCTCATACTCACTACTGTCATTGCTGTGAATATATTCTTCTAACCTAGGAGTTTTGTGTCTTCTGCCTGAATTTATGAGATGGTAGCTTACAAGTTAGGTCATATCTCAGATCCTTAACAGTCTTTTTTTTGGACAGAGATAGGGTGAGACAGAGAGAGACAGAGAGGAGGGGGAAGGACCAAAGCAGTCTCCATAGTTGTACGTCATCAGTTTTCAATATGGTTTTGTTCCACACAGGTAGGCAGAGGCCACACAGGGCGGGAACTGGGCTGGGGGTCTCCTACATTGGAGGCACACCCCCTGGAGTCAGGGGCCAAATCGGGATGTGAGAACCTAACTTGGGGCCACCCCTATGGGAAGCACACCTCAGTTCAGCATATGGGTCCACACAGGCCAGGGCTGGGATTCGATCTTCGGTCCCAAGGGCTGCAAAGTGAACTCTTAATCCGCTGAGCTATCCTGGGTTCTCAAAAGTCTTGACATCTATTAGATTTGGTATTTTAGAACACAGTTTTTTGAGTATAGTATAATTATTGAAATGACAGGAGGTTGACTCGTGTTTTCAGTGTTTTCTAACTTTGGGGTACTTATGTGATAATCACAACATGCCTGGTGGCTGTTTGTATTCTTTATAAGAGGATTCCTGAGAGACTCTGGTCATGTTAATACAATTTTGGAAATATTAAAGTATATTCGTTCCAGTTTAGCTGGTTTCAAAACATACTCAAAAAAGCTAAGTTGGTTTCAATAGTAAAACTTCAGGAAGCCAGACTGGCCTCATATTCTCTTGCTGTTTTACCCCAAAGGAAATATCACATCATTGGATGAATACAGGCTTATTGTCCAGGTAACAATCTTAGGAGAATAAATTTGGAGAATGCTGGGGGAAAGACCAGTTCTTAAAGCCTTATGGTGCCTTGAGAGATTGTCTTAATTTTAAGAGAAATAAATTTTGAAGGAATATTTAGCTTTTGGATTTTTTTTTCTTTGTGAGCAGTTGTGCCTACCGTGTCCATTTAGTGAGCGAAATGCCTGAATTTTGAGGGGCCAGATCAATGAGGTAGAATCTGTGCATTAAAACATCAGGCCTAAAAACCAGCATACTGTACCTTGCTTCATAAAGTCTTGTGCTCAGATATGCAGCATATACGGTATGTGTAAGCAGATCAGCAGAATTCTCAACCACATCTCTGTTCCCCCATGTTCCAATATCTTAGCAGGAAATTGGGTATAGTAAGTCAGGATTGACTAGGTAACAAAACTCAGGCATAACAAGAAAAAAGTAGGAAATTCTGCTAAGACTTTACATTTTAATGTATTAATTAAGATCAAATGATGCTATACGTTGATCTACTTTGGCTATTTTTTTTTTCATTTGTTAGGCATTTAGAAATGAGATGTGGTTAACAGGATAACCAACCTAGCACAAAGAATGGCTTACAATGCAGTTTACTTTATGCCAAATAAAATCAAACTGTTGCTTATACCTTTCAGACGGGATTTCCAAAATGGACTCACATCAACATTTCCAAATCCCAAAATGATCTCACTAATGTCCTGAACAGATACCTTAAATTGCTCAGTATATTCTTTAAGATAAAGGCCTTTTTCCATTGGAAAGTGCAGAAAGTCTGTAGGATACTAATGACTGTTCATTTTCTTAGGCTCATCTCCTCCGCAGCTTTATAAAATGCCTTCTCCCTTCTAGAGTCCTTCAAGAATCAGGTCAGTATCTCTCATTCAAGAACACGCAATCCCCTTCTCTTCCTCAATTTAGTTTAAGTACTCTCCTGGTACTTGGTCATAGCACTTACTGTATTAAATTGCAAACATTTGTCTACTTCTCTGTTTCCTGCCGTAGACTGAGTTCCTCAAGGACAGGAAGCTGTACACTCATTACGTGTACTCACTCTAAGTACCAAACCTCAGCACATGGTAGCCACTGAAAAAATGCTTTTGGAACGTTAGCACCTCCCCAGCATCATGCCTAAATCATTGGACTGCCCTCTATATGCTGAGGAAATGGTGAGAATGGAGAAAGTGAGATTTCTGAAATAGACTTATTGAAGGTGACACCTGGAATTCATAGTTTTAAACATTTTCCCAAGTAACTATAATAATCTACTTGGTTAAGAACCTTTTCTGTAGCTCCTTGTCTATGAATTGTTTAGCTTTTGATTCTTTAAATATATTATTTATTTATTTATTTTTGACAGAGAGAGAGAGAGAGAGAGAGAGAGAGAGAGAGAGATACAGAGAGAGAACTGAACTGGGGGAGCTCCCCAGCTCAGCACATGGTTCCGCACGGGCCGGGGCCGGGGCCGGGACTCGATCCTCGGTCCCTGGCGCTGCAAAGTGAGCGCTTAACCCACTGAGCCATCCCGGCTTCCCCAGCTTTTGATTCTTTAACTTACTTGATGTTCATTATTTTGTAAATAAATGATTGTACTAGATGTCCCAGGTTAAACTGAAATTCTAATATTAAGCAGATTAGATATTTGAATTAAACTGGTTATAAGCTTTTCTTTTCCTAGATAACCAAAAGTGGCTTCTTCAGGGCATATTTCTATAGCTGTTTCTCTGAATAAAATCTTAAAACTGATTAACACTTGTCAGTGTTTGTCTAATTTATATAGGTATGTTATATTTGTATGGCTTGTTTGTCTGGTGTTCTGTTTGCTTACTATTGCCAAAGTAAATAATGGGGAGACTTAACATTTTGAGACTGAATTTATTCAGTCCTTGTCCATAATCTAGTCTAAACATTTACCATACTAATGCCTGTTTAGCTGATAATCTTAGTTAATGTAGGCAGAGAGCAGTTGTTTGCCAGTTCTAATAATCACAGATGTCCAGAAGCTGGAGATAAAGATGTAAATGTTAAACAGGTTGGAAGATTCACAAAACATTTTCCTAGAACTAAGAATTTCTATAGTATGAAAATTATGACAGAATTTTTGGCATTATATTATAGACTAATATTACACTTGCACACTCACTGGAGGATGTTCATTATCTAGAATGGGCATGTGGAAACTTTTGGAGTAAGAGATACGTTGATTATCGGGTTGTGGTGATGGTTTATGAGTTAAACATACATCAAATTTATTAACTTGGATACTTTATATGCAGTCAATTATATCATAGTAAAGCACATTATAAAATACACACACACACGTACACAAATGGTACGTTTACAACCTTCAGATATTTTAAGTCTATCTTAATGGTATTAGATCTTAGGAATTATATATTAAACCTCATGAATTAAAAATATATATATATATTTTTTAATATAATTTTATTTATTTATTTATTTTGACAGAGGAGAGAGAGAGAGAGAGAGATACAGAGACAGAGAGAGAACTGAACTAGGGGAGCTCCCAGTTCAGCATATGGTTCCGCACGGGCCGGAGCCGGGATTTGATCCTCGGTCCCCGGTGCTGCTAAGTGAGCGCCTTAACCCACTGATCCATCCCGGCTTCCCCTATTTTTTTTAAGATTTATTTTTATTGTTTATGACAGAGAGAGAGAGAGAGAAAGAGAGAGAGAGAGAGAGAGAGAAGAGGGAGGATCCAGAACAGCCTCCATGGTTGCACATCATTGGTTTTTCCACATAGTTTCATTCCACAGATGGGAGTGGAGCTGCACAGGGCATGAACTGGGCCGGGGTCTCACCCTGGTGAGAACTGAACTGGGGGCACTCCCCAGTTCAGCATGTGGGTCCACACAGGCCGGGGCCGGGTTTCGATCCTCGATCCCTGGGGCTGCAAAGTGAGCGCTTTACCCACTGAGCCATCCCGGCTTTCCCAAAAAATATTTTTTAAAAATATATTTTATTACATTAACAATGTTACTAAAGAATCTTGAAACTATTTTTTCTTTGTATTTAAAATTATTTTTAACATTGAAAACAGGGCCAAATATTGTCTTCTAAAGAGCTCAGAAATAGTTTGCTAGTTGCAAAATTGTAGAGGTTCCTGAAATCAATGAATTAGAACTTACTTGTTTAAGTATTTGAGGTATACTTACCATATTCCAAAGGTTTCTCTTCTTATCAAAGTTGTATTTCTTTATTTTTAAAATATTTATTTTTATTGTTTTTGACAGAGAGAGAGATACAGAGACAGAGATAGAGAGAAGGGAGAGGGCCCAGAACAGTCTCCATAGTTGTACATCATCAGTTTTTCCACAGGTGGGCGCTTGGCCTATAGGGCAGGAACTGGGCTAGAGTCTCACCTCGGTAAGAACTGAACTGGGTGCACTCCCCAGTTCAGCATATGGGTCCGCACGGGCCAGGGTCGGGATTTGATCCTCGGTCCCTGGGGCTGCAAAGTGAGCGCTTAACCCAATGAGCCATCCTGGCTTCCCCAAAGTAGTATTTCTTAATTTGCTCAGTAAAGCATAATTAGGAAATATTTGTATTCCACTGACTAGCCCATTTCTAAAGATATAGAATATGGCAGAAGTAACAACCTTCTTTAAGTTTAGCAGATCATGAAAAAGAGTATTACTTCTGCTGGGCCCTGTATATGTCAGAGCATCAGAGAACTAAAACTTCTACACCCCATACTACTACATTAAAATTCATATGACTTCAACATATATGCAATTACCCTTTCATTTTATAACTATGGAACACATATAGACAAACCAGAATGAATTTATTATATATTGTATGATAGGCTAAATATGTTCAACTTATGATCCTCTGTTTTATAAAAATGAGACCAATAAAGATTTTCTGAGCCCCTTTCTTTTCAATCATTTTAAGCTACTTCCTGTTCAGAACCTGTTTACTTTAGTCTGTGTTAAAATGCCTTTTTTATTCTTTAAGAACGGTCTAATTACTGTAGTGCGGACTTTCATCAGCCATCACATATTGCATCCAGAATGCTGGAACAATAACTCAAGGCAATTGATTGACAGCGACTTCTATCAAATTAGCATTTCCATGGAACCAGCATGAGTTATTGTCAACAGATATTATCCTCAGCTGAGATTTCTGAACTGCTTTTCAATACAGGCCAAATTACTCAGCATGCATTAAAACAAAAGGAACTTTGTTTGAATACTGCATTAGGACAGAAGCAAGGATTTTGTGTTCTTTCACACTATACAGTGTTTCTTAAATTGCAAGAGACAGAACAGATTTTTTTGTGTGTTGGATAATGCCTTTTGTAGTGGATGATTTAAATTTAGCATATATAATATATAACAAACACATTGAATTGAGAAAATTTAAGTTTTGAATCTGATTGAGTAATGAACTGTCAATACAACTGCTATGAAAATAATAAATTGTGCTACAATTAGATATAGCAAAAGTGAAATGGCAAGAAATAGAACCTTAAGATAAGGAATGAGAGTGGTAGACTACTTGTATTTTTAAAGCTGTTATGTCAAAACAATAATGCATCAATATTTAAATGGTGAATCTGAAAGCTAAAAGGGAATTTAAATACTAGCTAGTGAAAATCTACCTATATATAAATAGGAAACTAAACCCCAGGATGTTCATGGCCTACTAAGTGTTATACCATCAAATACCAAAATATTGTGACTGGAACCAGGATATCTAAACATATCTTAGTTTCCTTCCCATTTCCAAATACATATTCACACCCCACGTTCATAAAACATTCATTGATCTGCTCAATGTATAACATTCTTTTCTCTTTGTATGATCCCCATTTAAACCGAAAATGACAACATTAGTATAACCTGACTTTAAATATTCTATCAATATTAGCACTTAGAATTACCCCAATCTTCAAAATCATCTTTGTATGAAGTCAAATATCTCTAGAGAAATTGTATTTTGTTTGTCTTGAACTATGCATAGTATATGGCAATCCTAAAATCATTAAACACATATCATATAGTTAATATCAAGCAAATAAAGTAACCAAAGAAACAATTTATCATAGGAAGCATATTTCTGAATCAATAATAATTATAAAAAATGTTCTATAAAAATTGATTAAAAATTTGTTTATGTTATGTTGGACAGGGATACTTCTCTCATTAATAGATACACTGACCTGTGTTAAATTGAAATGAAGCTAATAACTATAAATATATACATACGGTACTATAAATACCATAAATTGAATTACAAAACTAGTAAAAGCAACTGTAATATTTGTGATGTGTGCTTTATATTACTTATTTAATGTCAAGAAAAAGTTTATATTTGAGAAATTTCCTAGATTGAATGCTTCATTTTTTATTAGATATTTCTAGCCCTTAGTATCACCCAGACATTGACACTTACACATTAATTTAATTATCTTGGAAATACTTCATTTTACCTTGTTTTGATGACTAGAAAATTTCATTACTTTTATCACTATATCTGGGCATTAGTTTCTTTTTAAAATTTATTCTCACTCACTTTTAGAGTGACTTTCCTTAGTCACCAAATTTTCAAAAACTTCTCTATAATATCATGTCATAACATGTGAAGTATATTATTTTTTCATTTTAAAGAAAAACACATAAATTTATTTTTCTATAATAATAGATTTCTTAAATCATCTACATATATAAAATAACCATTATAATGAATAAAGAAAAATTATTAGAATGATAAAAACCTGTTTGGTATTGTCTTTTGATTTAAATGTTTTTTACAGATTTTTTTTTTTATTGTTTTTGACAGAGAGAGAGACAGAGAGAGACAGAAAGAAGAGGGAGGGCCCAAAGCAGTCTCCATAGCTGTATGTCATCAGTTTTTGATATAGTTTCACTCCAAAGGTGGGCACAGGGCTGCACAGGTCAGGAACTGGGCTGGGGGCCACCCACATGGGAAGCCTGCCTTGGCAAGAACCAAACTGGGGGGCACATCCCAGTTCAGCATATGAGTCTGCATGGGTGGGGTCAAGATTTGATCCTTGGACCTGGGGCTGACAGATGAGCACTCAACCTGCTGAGCCACCCTGGAATCCCCTGGTTCAAATGTGTTATACTCAATGGTGAAAACTGAAAGCTTTTTCTCTATGATCAGGAACAAGACAGGGATGTCACCTGTCACCACTCTTATTCAACATAGTTTTGGAAGTCCTAGATAAAGCATCTATATAAGAGAGCCTAATCTCCTTTTACTTGAATCCTCTATACTCACTTCAGTCACAAAAATAATTTTCTCATAGAAAATCCTTTCTACCTCTACTACTACTACACTTTCTTAGATATGCAAACATTAAAAAATTATTTAAAAATATTTGAAAATATTAATACCATGGCTTGATAAAGTATTCAAAATATGTTTAAATAAAATTTGTTCACTTGAACACTATTTGATTTTTCTACTAGTTGAAAGAAAATGTAATAAACACTGGAAGGAAAAGAAAAAATGAGTGAAGCCAATTCTCTGTGCTCAAGGAAGTTACAGTGTAGTAAGGAAGGTAAGAAGAACAATTAAATAAATATAGTCCAATGATTATGTGTATGGATGGTATGATTAAAATAGTAACAAAATAATATCACCGTTCAAAAGAAAGGGAAATTAGTTTAGCTTGAATATTTATAAAACAATTCAAAATTTAAAGTAGTTACTGAATAAAAAATGATTATTATACACCAGCACAAATATTTTTTTTTAATGAATAGGAAATGGCATCTATCTAAAAACTGTGTGAATTCAAAGTACAAACTGATGACACTATATTTAACCCTTCTTGATCAGAAGTGAAATTAGGATATACTACAAAGGTAAACTAAACATACAAGTACTTTGTGGAAAGCCAAAACACTGATTTAATGGGAGAATAGCAATTTACCAAAAAGATATAATTAATATAGAGGATTGCTTTATAAAATGTAGTTCAAATATAAGCTTCTTACGATATTAATCAGCTGGAGCTTCCACAACAAATACTACAAACTAGATGACTTAAATGACGAAAATTTATTTTCTCAAAATTTTGGAGGCTTGGAGTCTAAGATCAAAGTGTAGGCAGGTTGGTTTCCTCTGGTGATCTCTCTCCTTGGCTTGCAGTTGGCTGCTGTCTTGCTTTAAAGATTTATTTTTATTGTTTGTGACAGAGAGAGAAAGAGACAGAGACAGAAGGGGGAGGGCCCAGAACAGTCTCCATAGTTGCACATCATTCGTTTTTCCACATAGTTTCATTCCACAGGTGGGAGTGGGGCTGCACAGGGCAGGAACTGGGCCGGGGTCTTCACTCCAGTGAGAACTGAACTGGGGGCACTCCCCAGTTCAGCATATGGGTCCTCACGGGCCGGGGCCGGGATTCGATACTCCGTCCCCGGGGCTGCAAAGTGAGTGCTTAACCCACTCAGCCATCCCAGCTTCCCCAATGTTTGAGAAGTTTTGAGATATACTTTGTTGTGCATTTGTTTTTATATTATCTGCCTAGGTTGTTGTATATTTTCTGAGTATGAGAATTAATCACATGCATTAATTGTCAAAAATGTCTAGCAATCAAATTAGATTAATGATACAAATGTTCATTTCATTTCCTCCATGTTTCTTTTCTCTTCTTTAATATTATCTTTCACTTTTATCTATTTGTTAAATTCTTGCTTATTCAGACTAATCTTTTCTGTTTACTAATTTATCTGGCTCCACTTGGTATTAATTTCATCTACTAAGTTTTTAAAAAGGTCTCTCATATATAGTTATTAAATTATGTGTATGTATATACACATACAATTTCTAGAAACCCTGTGGCACCTTTTCAAATCTTACAACATATTTTGATAGCCTTACCTATATATCATATCTTTTAAAATTTTAAATATGAGTATTTCACAATCAAGTATTCAATTTTTATATCTGAAGCTCCTCACTAGGATTTAATTTTGTCTTTTTGAATTCTGGGATACGTGAATTTAAAATGAATTATTCTATGCATAATTTGTTTTTGTTTCAGATAGCTGTATACTTAGTTTCCACCAATCAGAGATCACTTTAACTTAGAGTATCTTGGACAAAGCATGTTATATAAATTCAAATATATAGGACACATTTGTGGTTGAAGAACATACTTATATTTACTGATCACAAGACAAGGTAGAATGTTTTTGTCCTAGTTAAAATTAAAAAAATAATTTAACACATTGGCTTTGTATAGAGTTGATTTTTTATACTTATTTTTTTACACCTAGCATATGCAACTCTATAAGGCACTGGGTCCATGTGAAAGTCTTGGTTCCTACTTACCTTTTGATAAAGTTTAATTCCTTTTCTATGGTACCCACATGACCGTAAAAATCTACAACTTTCAAGTTTTATAATCAGCAAATATCCTCAGGGCCATTTAGAATTTGCTCATATTTGTCACAGTGATTTTTATTTCCCTTTTACCTGCAAAGGATTTCCTTTAATTTAAAAAAAAAAAAATTTGGAAGCTCAGCCAGTATTTAAAATATTTTATTTCCTTGTATTAATGACTACATTTTATTAAGCAGAAAACCTTCTCATAATCTTCACTTCAAAGATATTATGGCTTATATAGTAAATTTGGCCTTTTCTTTGTCATTTTAGCTTAGGGAGAACATGGAGCTGGGTTGGAAGTGATAATACATCTTTTTCTCTTTAATTTTTTTATTATAAATATAGGCATATGCAGGCAGAATTGTATAGTAAATCCCCATGTACCCATTATCCAGCTGGAACAATTGCCTTACTGCCAATTTTGTTTCCTCTACCCTCACCTATTCCCCTTATCCTTAAATATTCTGAAGCAAATTCAAGACATATTATTTAATTTGTGTGTAGGATAACATGCATCTCTAAAAGAGAAGGATATTCTTTTAAAAAATATATATATATCTACAGTATAACCATGTCTTCTTTTTGTAATCTTGTGCTATCCATATGCTATAATATAAACCAAATAGCAATAACAATAGGAACTTTAGGGATGCTATTACTTTAAGGGACATTTTCTAACAATTAGGATTTTTCCTCCAAAATTAAATGTGCTACATGGTAAATTAGTAGTTCTTTGATTATACATTATAGATTACACATGACAGCAGGTTACAGAGGAAATGATCTGGACAGGAATTTATTCTATGTTTAGTGTTCTTTATATGGTACCCTACTATTGTCACAGGACACCCTAGGAAGTCAAGTTGATGGTAAAGGTGAGGGTACACATTCTATGCATGTAAAATGTTTTGAAGATTTTAAATAAGAAATCAGCTGTACCCATTTACAATTATTTCTGATTTTGACTTTTAGTTATTTAATATAGAAATTACATGGTTATGGTTAGAATTTTTAATTTGAAATATAACCTGTAAAGACATTTTTGTTTTTCTAAAATAAGCATATTCTAATTTCAAAAATGTGAATCTACTTTATTCGTATTTGTCATGTGTGATTTAGACTAAAGCTTTAATTCTGTTCTAAGCAGATTTGCCTCAATATTCTCTCTATTGCCTATAAATTTTAATGTAAATTATAACATTAAAACAGATTTTTTTCTCATTTTAGTTCACCTTTAATTTGTGATTATTTAGTTTCCAAAAGAATGTGTCTCAATGAGTGTGAAATGAGATGCAATTACTCTATTATGTTATGATGCCACATAATTTACATGAATTTTATATATCTAATATTCCAAACACTGAGTCCAACAGCCTGACCTTACTATTATAAACATAACCTTACTATTATAACATAATACACTTATGTTAACAATTGCCTCATTATTAGAAAGTGCTATATTGATTTCATATATATAACTCTGTGTGACACTAACTTTATCCTTTAGGTATCATATTTGCTAAATATCTATACCCTTTAGCAATTACATGTTTCATCCAAATTTTCCTTTTCTTTATGTGTCAGCATAGTCACAATGCCTGTCACTGCACAATCACCCCTGACCTAATTTGAGCATTTTAACTATTTATCGTTCATAAAATATCAAATTTATTACTATATGCTATATGTCACTCATCAAATGTTCACAACTATATCACTTACTTATAGTAATTAACCCAAATTTCATTCAAATATTACCCATCTTTTAAGATCTGAGTAAGATCCCATTTACTCCATGAAGTTGATGACTATCCATTCAACCAAAACTAATTCTTTTATTTTCTGGATTCTGACTATTCTTACTTTATGACCTAGGGTTTTGAGATTTCTATGTACTATATATTTTTAGTTGATATTAGCTTGTATTAAAATGTTTAAATGAACTGTAAATTTCTTGAGAAAAAAAAATTTATCTGCTTTCTTAATTGTGCTTCCTACCAATGATTTTAAAAGTGACATTAAAAGTGATATATGAGTCAGTTTTAATTATCTATTGAAATACATTGGTCTAAGTAGGTAATATTTTTCTCAATTAAAAAGGCCATTTTTCATGAATTTAACATTGCTGACATAAAATTTTAGATTCCCTATTTATATAATGTAAATTTTAGTGTATGCTAATTAACTCCAGTGGTCACTACAAATTTAATTGAAGTAAGAAAGGGAATTTGGAAGACTAAATTAAATGTTAACTTTCTCACAATATTCTTAACATTTCTTTATCATTCATTTTCTGTAAGACTACCAAGTTAGAAATAACTTTATTGCAATAAACTTCATAATATTCACAAACATTCAATATACCGTATGTATTTTAATTTGATTTTAAAATAGGCTAAACTGTTCCTCATTTTGTATACAGGAAAACATATTGGCCTTATTTAGGTTAGTAATGAAAAGTGATTTTACAGGATATAATCTGAATTTTATGCATGTCATTTTAACTGGGCTAATGAAATTATTTTGGTTGCCAGAAGCGTTTCAGTCTGGCTATCTGGAGTGCAGCATTTTACACAAGCTGCCAGAAATTTATGTGCACTTTCAGACAGAAAATGTGGGTGTCTACAGGCTGCCATACAGAACTAGGGGAACCAATGGGACAATAAGACCTTTCAAGTATCTCTCCAGATGGCTATGCTGCTGTTTCTTCATGTGGAACTGCAACACCCTACCTAATTCAGGTGATGGGCATTTCTGCCTGTATATGAAAATTGAGAAGAAACATTTATAATTCAAAGAACTACGTTCAGCTTTGCTGGCAATCAATATTTTTAGTATAATTTTTGGAGGTGTAGTATTTATCATACCCCTGATGATAGGAGTATAAACATTTTTCAAAAAACTGAGTAAACATGAGCTTTCCTTACCAACAGAAGCAAATTTCTAATGTCACACAAAGAAAGAAAAATGGCAAAGAAATACTAAGATTAGCAAGCTTGCTACTATATTGACCAACAGTCTATAGCATTGTTTTGGAAAAACTAGAAGACACATCCCTGGAGTACTGCACGATAAAAGTTATTTGGGTGTCATTATAGTTTTTATGAGAAATGACTATACAAATGTTATTCTCAGAGACTGTTGTCTGAAATGGCAGCCAATAGCTTCTGGATATATTGGATTTTATTGGTATTGTACAGATGTGTATAATTACTGCTTTGCTTTGCTTGAATAGAAGCCATCTGTTTATCTTAGGATGATTATAACATTTTACAAATTTTGTCCCTTTAGCAGAAGAATCTGAATTGCATTTATATTTATTCATTTATTTTTCATTTCATGAGATTTAAGGGACTACTACGAGGAGTCCCTGAACAACTAAACTTCAAAAACCTTGAACTATTATACAAAAAATACTGACAGTAACAGTCAAAAACTTTTTTCTTCACAAAAGGATGCATTAAATTAATTTTGCTAAAATGCTAGATTAAATGTGAATTTGTTTTACCTATAAACTGAACAGATAAATTTATTCAACATTTTCATACATTAAAGATGAATTTTAATTATTTTTTTAAACTTACTGAGGTACAAAAAAATAACTTGCCATGCTTTAATCTCTTAATATGGCAGACTACTAATCAATTTTCCAATATCGACTCATAAATTTGTACCCAAAATTCTGATATATATTTTTGAAATCACAGCTTATTCCAGTTATATATTGCTCCATAACAAATTAACTCACAAGATTAAACAAGTAGTATTTGGTATATTTCAACATTTTTTACCTCAAGTATTTTAATAATATGCTGTTGAATAACTGCTTTTCCAAATGCCGTCAAAACAACATTAGGCCTTTAGGTGGTATTCAACTGGTATATAAATTTAACTGAAAATTCAATTTGTTTATCAAATACACATTCTGGTGATTTGGTAAAGATAGTTACAAAGTTAAGAGTTCCTTTAAAACATGTGTACTTGGTTTTCTATTTACTTAAATATATTTTCATAGCTATTTTTTAATTATTTGGAATATATATATATATAGGTATAATTCTCATATCTTGAAATATATTTATATTTAGCATCTTTTAACCTATTTTCTCTTTTCTTTAAAAATTTCTACTATATTGTTAAAGTTTTCTATATCCTATCTTACTTTGTGGCTTCAGAGGCCACATATAATTTTAATTATTTTATTGACTGTCTATAAATACTTAACATCATTACTGAATTATAACTATTTGTAGTGAGGTTGACCTTCTTCAGGGCATTGATTTCAATCATTAAGAATAAAACCAAATTTTTAGCATCTCTATTCACTAAAGGACTAGTCTGTTTCCAATTCTCCTTTCTATCTTCCACGTTAAACTTTAGTTTCACCTTTCTAGGGTACCATATTTAGCCATCAACTTAATATTCTTTTCTTTTACAGTAAACTTTACTATCATCTTTCTAGGATACAATTTTTAACCATAATTTTAATATTTTCTTTTACAGTTGGTTAAATTCACCAACATTGTCTAGCAATATCTGAGCTTAGTTTTTATTGTTAGTTTGTTTTTTGCATCTGTTTCTTTCTACACATTTTTTCTTGTAAAAGCATATCCTTTAGTAATTCTTTTAATGAAGATTTGTGTTCAAAGCCCTCTTTATTTTTTCCTTAGTAGTGAATAATAATTTACATTAACTTAGAATTCTATAATAATAATTATTTTTATTCATCACTTTTATGTTAATTTTTATTGTAATTTGGCATTTAGTTTGGTTAAAGAAAGTACTATCGGGATGATTTTCCTTCTTTGTATTTATTCTGTACTTTGCTTGCACTAGATTTAGCACATTCATTTTATCCTTGAACAGTTTTCTTTCACTCTCATCTGTCTAGATTAGAATTCATTTTTCTTGTGTAGCACTTGAAATGTATCTTCATTTTGAGGACCTAAGTTACCATGTTTCTGTGATCCTTTATAGAAATTTCTATAAACATTTAAAGAAACTTTATTTTAAGGCTCAGTTTTTAAATTGGACTTTTATTTCATGTTTACCTTCTTCCATTTTGCATCGTAATTTAATTTCTCAGCATTACCTCATTTTTATTTAAAACATTTTAATTGTTTTGTTTATAGTTAACTGGTTTTTGTATGTTTCTACCTTTTATGCAGAAGTTAATTTCCATCTTTGTTATCCCTTTTTTTTTTTTAATCTAATTGAAGAGGCCAAAAATAGTCACTTTGAAGTCTATTTTAGATTAATCTTATATGTAAAATTTATATGGGAGCATGAATTTTCTGTTTTTATTTTTATTTATTGTCAGTCTCACTTTTTATTACGTATCATTAAATACTATCACGGTTGAATTTCTTTGTGTGAAATTGTATTTGATCATTTTTCTATTACTTTCTGTCTCTCTCTCTGTACCTTTATCCCATCAAGCATTTTTTTTCTTCAGTTAGCTCCTCCATTGTGGCCACCTGTCCAGAAAATAGGTTTTTAATCTTGGTTTGGTTTGATGCTGGGTGCTTATTTGGGGGATACAGAAAATCTATTCTTCAAAACAGCAGGTGGCTTGGCTCACTCTCTGGTCAAGGGTTTGTGAATTTTTTTTCCCACCCTCCTAAACTGTAGTTTCATAAAAACTCTAGTTCTGGGCAAAGGTTACTATCAGCTTCATGAAACCCTCTTTTTGAAGCTGAGGAGAGATTATGAACTACACACTTGACCTTTAGTTTCTATCTATGGGCCTGATTCCAGTCATTTTCCAGTATTGAATGAAGGATTTTATTTTTTCCCCCATGGTAACTGTGTAAGAACAGAAGTTGTGACAACTCCCACCAGCTTCCAAACCAAGGGTACAATAGGCTTTGGTTTCAGCACTGCTCTCTGCTCTCCATTTTAGTTTTGATTTTGATTCTCAAAGATTTCACTTGGAAGGTTAACTTTTGCATTTTTATTTTACATTTTATCTAGTATTTCTATGATTTGAAATAGAAATGGGATGCTTAAAAATTACAATTTTATTATGAATGAAAGTTGAAATTTAAGTCATATAAATCATATAATTATTAATAAAAATATTGTATTCTCAGTCTTTATATAGTTTGCTTCATAGAGTCACAGAGAACATAACTGATTAAATGATCATGTAATGCATTTATTTTTGTTTAGATATAATTAAAATACATTTTACTTAAAAATAATTATTATCAAAGTAATGTGAGTCTGATTAAAAGCACAACACGAAAGAAAATAATTAGGAATGTGATTAAGTTTTATACAATGTCGTGGTTCAGATTCAGGTAAGAGATGACAAAGAGAGTTAATGCTGAGTACAGGCACTCACCCTTGGAAGATGACTAAGAAAAGTAAAGAGTGTCCATTGTTATCTGATATCCAGGGCAGAATTTGGATTTTAATGCTACTTTTACAGGATAAACCGTGTTCTCTTCATTTACTGAATATCTACAGATTCAAAGACACTATCCCTCCACGCAGTCTTAGAAGAATTTCATCCAAACTAGATCTCAGAATGACTGCATGTAAGACCAATCCTATCAACAGGTTCACCTGCCAAATGTTTTACATAAACATGAAATACATTTTCATTTTATTTGATATATTTTACATATTTGGATTATTAGAATACTTAGTCTGCATTAAGTAACTTCACTGTATACTACTAATCATCATTGATATACAGAACACAATGGTAAGAGTTGATGTACTACTTACATACAACTTTTTAAATAGTTTAGAGCAGTTTTAGGTACACAGCAAACTTGAGAATATGATAAAGAGATATTCCATATACCTCATAAAAAAAATCATAGTTCTATTACCTTCAGTACTCCTAATTTTGTCAATTATCCATTTCTCAATAAATGTATAATTTGTGAATTACAGAATTAAGTCAATTAAGCAGAAGCAGTTTATTTTCAGTTATCATATTCTATCATATTCATGAGGTATTAGAATGAACAGAACATATGTAATATGTAGCTAATTGATTAATAATAGACTAAATAAAGAGTATAATATAGTACTAAATCAGGTCCTGTGAGTTTCCTCCACCATACTAATGTAAGCCTAACTTACATTTTTCATGTCTTTAAAAGTAAATTGTGGGGATGCCAGGATGGCTCGGTGGGTTGAGCACTTGTCTTGCACCCTGGTTTCCGAGGATCAAATCCTAATCTCTGTCCCTTGTGCACCCATAGGCTGAACTCGGGTGTGTCCCCAGTTTAGCTCCTGCCTCAGGCATGTTTCCCATGTGGGAGGCCACTGGCCAGTTCCTGCCCTGCACTGTCCCTCGCCTACCTGTGGAAGGAAACTGTGTAGAAAACTGATGATGTGCAGCTGTGGAGACTGCTCTGTGCCCTCTCCCTTCTCTCTCTCTCTCTCTCTGTCTCTCTCTCTCTCCCTGTCACTGTCAAAAGCAATAAAAATAAATCTTTAAAATATAAAAGTAAATTGAGAATAAAATTATATAGAATGACCAAGATTTTAAAAAATATTACTTCCGAAGAATTAAAAGAGGAAATATTTAGAGGAGGCAATATTTAAAATATCATAATAATTTACACATAAGGGTATATATTCACTCATTCAATTAGGTGTACTAAGTATTTTCTAGGTAGAGAAATATAAATGACAATAGAAATATGAAGGTGAGGAATGGCATAAGGAATAATCACATAAAGATATTCAATAAGGCATCAAACTGATTAAGACTAGAAAGAGTTATAATGTGGTTTTCATTTTTACATTTAAGACTTTAATCCCCTTCTTTTTAATTTTTTTACGGTATAAGTTATTTGTTTGTATACAGATATCCAGTTATCCCAATACCACTTCAAATTCAAACAATTTGAAAAAAAATGCATTAATATATTTTCTATATCCCACATAATGAGTTGAACATACATTTCTAGTAATTATATTCATTATAAAAATTTAATCATGTGGATTAATTTTCTAAATATCTTTTGAAATGTTGGGTTTTCATGCAACTTTCCTTTTCAAGTCAATATTTTTTACTTAGGTATTGTTCAATAAAAAGTTTTTTTAGGGCACTGCTCAATCATTATGACGATTATGTCTTAAAAAAACTGCAAACAATTTTTTTTTTATACTTACATAGCTGCCATAAATCTATTAGCCCAGCTGAGAACAAGAACCTGGCACTGTGCTGAGGTCATGGCAGGCTGTTACAGAACTGGTCAGATATGAATTATATATGAATTCTCCAAGAACAGAGTTAACTTGAAATGAGTTGATCTGATGTAATGTATATTATAAATAGAAAATAGCTATGGTTTTTGAAATGCACAGTTTTGTTTTTCTATATACAATGAATTATGAAAAGATTTATCTTTGTTTTAACATTATCAAATAAAATTTCTACCTAAATTTTCTATCTATTATATAATCAAATGCATATGATTGAATAATAATGATAACAGAACAGTTTCTGGATATCAGAGAAATACCATAATCAAATCATAAACTATACTAGTAAACAAAAATTCTCAGTATAGTAAATACTGGATGCATATAATATAAAAAGCAATATATGTAATTATTATTCACTTTAAAAATTAAATATAAAAATTATACATTATACATATTTTAACTTGTTAGTAACTCATTTGTATAATTTTTAAAACTATTATAATTTTTCATGATAATATAACAGAATAAATGAATACTGTACCTAAGAAAAGCCAGCTTTTTGGATAATAAAGGGAAAAAGGTAGTATATTTACTTTAATAACTGATGTAATCCCTGCCCAGTTGAAATTCTGAATTAGAAATGTTCTGATATGAAAAAATAAAAAATGTCCTGCTATAAATAGCTATTTCCTAAATATATAAACTCCTAATTATTTAAATTCTATATTTGCTAGTCAGTGGTCAAAGAATAAAGAAAATAGTAAACAACAGTAACAAAAATTCTGCAAACAAATGTTTCTTTTGCTATTCAGAATATTCTGTTTAAGAATTAGAGCAAGGAAGATCGGCTTTCAGCGCCCTGAACACCGGGCCGCTGCAGCACTGCTGCCTGCTCGCGAGCGCGCAACTGGGCTTTTGGCGTCCCGCCCACTGGGCCTCTGGGGCATTGCAGCCCGTGCGCAACTGGGCTGCCTACTGGGTGGCGGCGGTGTCATTGAGTGCGCATGGGACTGCACGGTCGACCAGAACCGCTGCCAAGCCCCAGCCCATCCAAGTGCTGCCTTGCGGGCATGGCTTACAGATACGATTGAAGGAGGGACAGCCAGGCGGAGGAGAGAAAGACCAGAGCTCCTGCGTCCCGCCTGCACTGAACCACCAGCCCCCCTGCTGAAAGAGGAATCTGCTGTTGTGTCTCAGGCCCGCTGTAGCTCCTACTCACATGCCCACACCCCTGGCCACACCTTTACTACCCTGCTTTCTAACAGCTAAGACAGCCACCTGAAGTGCCCCAGGACACAGAAGCTGTCTGCTTCCCCCAACCCTCTCCCAAATTCTCCTTCTCCCACAACTGAGCCCAAAAGAACAAATAAAGAGAAGCCCATCTGATAGGCAAACACCCAGAGGGAAAACAGACTCAGACGTAAAGCAAAAAGAACCACATCAAACACAATGCGCACCTCAGAATCCAAAGCCCCTCCAGAAGATCAGGGGCAGTCTTTAGTAAAGGACCTTGCACACTTGGAATCAAATCTAAGTGAAACAGAATTCAGGGCTGCATTAATCAAGACACTCAGAGAGCTCACTCAATGCTGGCAAAGTACCCAGACACAGTTAAATGACCTCAACAAGAAATTTTCTGAGCAAAATGA
>PVKE010016929.1:0-31382 GCA_004027555.1 Craseonycteris thonglongyai | reverse complement strand
ATTTCAAGCAATACTGAAGGTGGCTATTTGACCTGAAACAAACAAACAAACAAACAAAAAATCAAAATAAATGGGGAAGGGTTGGGACAACAAAAAAATTAAAAGGCCAAGGAAGTAAATGCCATAAGACATCTTCATATATTAATCATCACCCTTAATGTAAATGAACTAACCTCACCGATAAAAAGACACAGAGTAGCAGATTGGATTAAAACAAGACCCATTCATATTTTGTCTCCAAGAGATATACTCAGCCACAATGACAATACAGACTCAAAGTGAAAGGGTAGAAAACAATGCTCCAAGCAAATGTCATCCAGAGAAAAGCAAGAGTTGTCATACTGATTTTTGATAAAATAGACATCAGGATAACAAAAGATAATAAGAGCCAAAGATGGACATTTCATAATAATAAAAGGGATATCAACAAGAAGAAATGACACTCATTAACATATATGTCCCAAACCAGGAAGCACAAAATTTTACAAATAAACTAATAACTGATCTAAAAAGAGAAACTGACAAAACAACAATTATAGTAGGGAACCTAAACACCTCATTGACAGCCATGAACAGATCATCCAAACAGAAAATAAATTAAAAAATATCAGCCTTAAATGATATACATTACAGCAATTGGAAATAATTGGCATTTATAGGACACTCCATCCTGCAACACAGGTCTGTATATTTTTTTGTAGTGCACATGGAACATTTTCAAGAATAGCTCAGATGTTGGGGCACAAAACTAGCCTCAGCAAATTCAAGAAGACTGAAATCATACCAAGTGTGTTCTCAGACTACAAAGCTTTGAAATTAGGAATCAACTGCAAAAAGAAAACTGAAAGAATCACAGATACTTGGAGATTAAACATTTTATTTAAAAAATGACTGGATCACCGAAGAAATTTAAAAAAGAGAAAAAATACACAGAAACTAATGAAAATAAAAATACAACATTTCAAAGTTATTGGGTTGCAGCGAAAGCAGTAATAAGAGAAAAACTTATATCAGTACAGGCCTATTTCAAGAAACAAAAAAAATCACAAGTAAACATCCTAACATCCCATCTTATAGAACTGGGCAAGAAAAGAACGATACCACCACCACCAACAACAAAAAAAACCCATGGTCAGCAGAAAAAAAGAAATAATAAAAATTAAAGCAGAACTAAATAAAATTGAGAACTGAAAAACAATAAATAAAATGAATACAACAAAGACCTGATTCTTTGAAAAAGTCAATAAAATTGGCAAACTACTGGCTAGGCTCACCAAAAGGCAAAGAGAAAAAACATAAATAACCAACATTAGAAACAAGAGGGGAGAAATTATGAGTGATATTACAGAAATACAATGAAATATAAGAAAACATTAGGGAAGTTTTACGCCAGCAAAATTAACAACCTAGAACAAATGGACACATTTCTAGAAACATATGTTTACCTAGACTAAATCAAGAAGAACAGGATAAACTAAGTAGATGGATCAATGGTAAAGAAATTGAAACAATTATCCAAAACTTCCCTGAAGGCAAAAAGCATGGACCAGATGGTTTCACCAACAAGCTTTGTAAAGCATTGAAAGAAAAATTAATGCCTATCCTCCTGAAACTTTCAAAGAATTGAAGATGACACGATACTCCCCAATTCATTCTATGAGCCCACATTACCCTAATAACAAAACCTGGTATGGATAACACACAAAGAACAAAAGTATAGACTAATCTCTCTGATGAACATAGATAGGTGTGAAAATCCTGAACAAAATATTAGCAAATAAAATAAAACAACGTGTTAAAAAAAATTATACACATGATCAACTGTTGTTCATTCCAGGGGCCCTTATCAGATGCATCATTTGCAAATATTTTCCTCCATTTGGTTGGTTGCCTCTTTACTTTCTTGATGGTTTGCTTTGTAGTGCAAAAGCTTTTTAGTTTGATATAGTAGCATTTATTTATTTTTGCTTTTACTCTCCTTGCCTTTGAGGTCAAGTTCATAAAGTCTTCTCTGAACCTAAGGTCTATATATTTAGTACTGATATTATCCTTTATGCATTTTATTGTTTGGGGTCTTATGTGGGGATCTTTGATTCACTGTGCATTAATTTTGGTATATGGTGACAGTTCACAGTCCAGATTCATTCTTTTGCATGTGGTTTACCAATTTTCCGAGCACCATGTACTGAAGAGGCTTTCTTTTCCCTGTTGTATATTTTTCTCTCCTCTGTCAAGAATTATCTGACCAAATATCTGTGGTTTAATTTCTGGGTTTTTAATTCTGTTCCATTGGTCTCTGTGTTTGTTTTTCTGCCAATACCACTATGTTTTGATTATTAAGGCTTTGTAGTATAGATTGAAATTGGGGAGCACTATGCCTCCAGCCTTATTCTTTTTTTGGAGGATTGCTTTGGTTATTCAGGGTCTTTTGCGGTACCGTACAGATCTGATGCTTTTTAAAATATTTTTTCCAATGATAAGAAAAGATGAAATACTGCCATTTGTGACAACATGGATAGACTTTGAGATCATCATATTAAGTGAGATGAGTCAGCCTGAAAAAATTAAGAGCCATACGACTTCACTTATATGTGGAATATAAAACTTAAAAGCAAGCAAGAAAGAAAAACTCATGGACACAGTTTAATGGTTACCTGAGGGTAAGAGGAGAGAGAGGTGGGAGAGGAGGGTGGCGTCATCAAATATATGGTGATAGAAAGAGAACTGACTCTGGGTGATGAGCACACAATGCAATACTTAGATGAGCATACAATGCAATGTAGAATTATACACCTGGAACCTATGTAATTTTTACCAACCAAGGTGACCCCAATAAATTTAAGAATAAAAAACAGCTGAAATTTTATTTTTTTTTAACACTGCCTTTCTTGACATTTGAAAGAAATCTTTATTTATTTTTTACTTATTTTTAAGATAAGAAAAAATATAATTGTCTAATTTTCCCTCAGCTATCATTTTAAAAAGCATACTATTGAAGTCAAAGTATTGAAATTCCTTAGAAAAGATATAGAAATGTGCAACACAGTATAATTCCCCACTTTACTTTCATCATATGTAGAACTGAATGGTTTCCTATTATATCTATCTAATTTACATATTCATATGTGTTCTAATGATGTGAATAAATAGCCTATTTTAAATGGCTTTTACATCTTTCCTCACCATTATATTTTTTATATTTTCACAATAACATTTCAGACTTTTTATGTTTGATACCTGAAATGAATGTCTAAATCATGATTTTATATAATTTATCATTCTGTTCTTACATAAATCTTATAAATTTTATTAGAAAAAAAACAATGGTATAACTTCCTCAGTTACCATATTAAAATTTACTAGGTTGAATTTGCATATATTTTTAGAACTCATTAGTGTTTACCAGAATTTACCATACTAGAAATTCTGGTGCATCCAGAAGTAGAAATTAATTTTTGTCACATGCAGCATGGTTTCCAGGTTCAAAGTTGTTCTCATAATTGGAAGAGTCCATACAATATGATAAAATTCTACATGGTACAATTACTCAAAATTTACATATTAAAAAATATCACTGGTATTTTATTAGATATCAATTATTCCCAGCAATTCTTAGGGGAGAAAAAAAAAAAACTCTTCAGGCAACAAAATTTCCCCCTCTGAACACTATTACTGAGATTTGTAATAAACAAACATTCATGAAATACCAATTATGCTTGGAAGTTGGGTCTTATATAGGTTATAGGTTACTTGTTTAAAATTTGTATTTTACAATCTTTTTGAAAGTGAAGTGAAAACTTCAAAAGCACCACTTTGCTTTTATATTAATAATACTCATTTTGAAAATGCGAGTTTGAATAACAAGAAGTGATTTCATTATACTAAGTAAAATGGAAAGAATTATTCAAATTTTTGTGGTTAAACTATTCATGTATTCATAATTTGATTGCCAAGAATTATATTTCTGATCAGTTATTTAATACCTATTAAACACTTTGAAGAAAAACTATGATATATAAAAATTGCATTTTGATTGTGATCTTATAAATTATATGCATTCACTGTTTATGAAGAAAAATGTACAGAAATGATATTTAAAATAGCTATCAAATTATAAGGGTTATATCTATACATTAACCTCATTGTATCTTCTAGTTCATTAGTTAAAAAAAATATTGTTTTAGGTATTTATGAGAGGTTACTGATACCTGTGCCTATTTAGACTTTTAAGTTGATCATTAGGTGATACCATACTACTTTTACTAAGAGAGTGTTTAAATCTTGATACTATTTTATAATATAAGGTAAGTGATGTAATAATAGAAGATAATTCATAAGAAACACTGAAGAAAATGTTTCCCAAGAATGGTTTTTGATCTTAATCCAAGTATGTCCTCCTTTTGTCTCACTTGAGGAGAAAAACACATTGAGTCTGCTTCACTTTTCCTTGCCTTGCAATTGTAGAGGGACATAAAGAAGCAATGAAGTAATTATACATGTAGAAAAAAATTAAAATTATTTTTATTGTTAGTTTTAAGACACCATTAATTTTGTAGCCAAAGTGAAGTAAAGGAGAACAGGTATGGAGTAAATGTTGAGCTACTTGTAAAAGGTCTGCTTTTACATATTGTTCAACATACAAGGTCTGACAATTAAGTTTTAGAACTCATCCTAGAAAAAGTTTTTATTACTGAATATCACTATAATTACCTTCAAAGTACTCCTCTTGGAAAACTGTGTACAGATACCAGCACCTAGTCCACCCTTCAAAACAATATTGGAAGCCTTTTACTGGAACAGCCATCAGAAATATCATATTAACCTTGATGCTCTGAACATCATCAAAATGTATTTTTTTCAATATTTCCATTATCTTTGTGTAAAGAAAAAGTCAATGGAGGCTAGCTCAGGTGAGTAGGGAGGGTGTGCCAATACAATTATTTGTTTGCTAACTAAAAACTCCCTCACAAACAGTGGCATGTGAGCTGGTACATTATCATGATGCAAGAACCATGAATTGGCAAAAAGTTCAGGTCATTTTCAGTTCAAGTTATTTTCATTTAAATTTTTCATGCAGCCTTCTGATTAGTCAATTTAGTTGACTGTCCAGTTGGTACAAATTCATGATGAACAATCCCTCTGATATCAAAAAAGTTTAGCAACATTGCTTTGACTCTTGATTTGGATCAACAGTACATTTTTGGTCATGTAGAATTGGCTGACATCGTTTGTGCACTTTGACGTCTTATTTAATGGTCATATTGGTACATCCACGTTTCATCACCAATGACAACACAACCCAAAATATCATCTTGCCTCTCCAGAAAGTCTTGGCAAACTTCAACTCTCCTTTGTTTTTGTTCATAAGTGAGTTCCTTTAGGACCATTTTTGCACACCCCTTTCTCATGCCAAGATTTTCAGTTAAGATTTTCCTAACTTTCTCTATCAATGTTTACTTGGTCTTCTATGCTTCTCACAGTCAACTGATAATTTTATTTTAATTCCTTTTTCTTATATTTATAGAGAGTAATTATTTTATCTTCAGTGCATATTTATTTTTATTTTATTTTATTTTTGACAGAAAGAGAGAGAGATACAGAGACAGAGGCAGCTAGAGAACTGAACTGTGGGAACTCCCCAGTTCAGCATGTGGGTCTGCCTGGGCCGGAGCCGGGATTCAATCCTCGGTCCTCGGGGCTTCAAAATGAGCACTTAAGCCGCTGACCCATCCCAGATTGCCCTCAACTGATAATTTTGACACACTATTCAATATATTTTTGCAATATTTTCATCAGTTTTGCTTGTTATTGGCTGCCCTGTAGTCGCTTTATCGGTAATGCTTTCTCTCCCCTTAGAACAATGTTTAATCCAATTGTACACTGCCATTTTCTTCATGGCATTATCACCATAAACTTGGACTAACATGTCCCTGATTTCACTTTCACTCTTGTCAGGTTTCATAAGAAATTTAATGTTTCTTCATTTCTATAATTCAACCTCTGACATTTTCACAAAGGCACACAAAAATATGCAACAATAACGAACGCCACTCAGCAAGACACCAACAGAAGTTGACAAGAACAGAACTGTAAGACACTGATATATCAAGGTTATAAAACCTTACCAAGTTGTTAGTATGGTGCTGCAAACATAAGCACACAGTGAAAAGTTCACAAACTTTATTGTCAGACCTAGTATATTGTTTTTTCTTAGTCAAAACTACAGACAACAACATCTTAATTTTGCACCTCTATACATTTTTAATGTTAGCTTTGTTATATTTTATAATTTCTATTCAAGTATTCAAAATTTCTTAAAATATTTTATACATATTTTTTCTTCAAAAATGAATCAATGGGGGAAGGCGAGATGACTCAGTGGGTTAAGCGCTCACTTTGCAGCCGCGGGTACTGAGAATCGAATCCCGACCCAGGCCCGTGCGAACCCATATGCTGAACTGGGGAGTGCCCCCATTTGGTTCTCACCGGGATGAGACCCCGGCCCAGTTCCTGCCCAAAGCAGCCCCGTGCCCACCTGTGGAATGAAAATATGTGGAAAAAAAACAATGATGTGCAACTATGGAGATTGTTCTGGGCCCTACCCCTTCTCTCTGTCTCTGTATCTCTCTCTTTCTCTCTGTCAAAAACAATAAAAATAAAAATCTTAAAAAATGAATGAGTGAATTAGCATAAGCTATTGGGAAATGCTTTTATAGTAATCATCTATTTTACATAATTCATTTTTAAAAAGATTTATTTTATTGTTTTTGACAGAGACAGAGAGAGACAGAGAGAAGGGGGAAGGCCCAGAGCAGTCTCCACAGTTGTATGCCATCAGCTTTTGACATGGTTTTGTTCCACACAGGTGGGTGGGGGCCACACAGGGCAGGAACTGGGTTGGGGCCTGCCTCATGGGAGGCATGCCCCCTCAAACCAGGGGCTTAACTGGAGGGCAAGAACTAAACTGGTGGCCCCCCTACATCAGAAGCACACCTCAGTTCAGCATATGGGTTCACACGGGCCGGGGCAGGGATTCGATCCCTGGACTCCAGGGCTACAAAGCAAGTGCTTAACCCACTGAGCCATCCCAGCTTCCCCCATAATTCATTTTTATTATAAAATACTAAAGAGATTTACAGAGCTATTGAGAGCTACTGTAGTATTAGATTACATTTCCACCTGCTAATACAAACTCCATTACTATTTTTCTTCCCTGATTTTAAAACCTTTGGTGAAACAAACCTAAACAATATTAGTAGTAAAGAACATTATTAAAATAGTGTCATGAGAGGAGCTCCTTAAAATCTCCCCTGGAAGTTAGAACAAATTGAACAGCCATAATTCAACAAAGGATTCACTATACAACATACCAACATGGCTGAGAGATCTGTGAATTGAAAAAAATATGAAGGTGGATGAATCTGGGTGAACAAAGAAGGAAGTGAAGGGGAACTGCAAAGAGGGAGGTGTTGAGATGCAACTGGGTGCTCACTGCAATTCAAAAATAAAAAGGAGTGAGTGAAAAAACAGGTATGTCTTCTATTGCCATGAGCATTCTTCCCTGATGGATCAGCACATAATATGGATCAGCACATAATATAGCTCAACCTAGCACTTAGGATAAAGAACTGGGTCAAAGGCCAAATACAGAAGAATAAAAGCCCTCTCTGCCCACACTACCAAGTAAAAACAAAAACAAAAACAAAAACAAAAAACAAAAGAACAGTAGAGAGAGAAAAGGATAAATCCACCACACTGACTTCACAATTTCTTTTCAAGAATACATTAGCTATAGTAGATAGATAAATTAATTATAAACTCTTGTTGGTATAATGGTATAGAAGGAAAATTTATATGTTATTATCATTAATAAATGCTTATTATATAACTGGACACAGAATTTTATCAAGCCTCTTTCCTTGCAATATGGTTTTGGAACTGGCCAGAACAATTTTTAGTCTCAGAGTTTCAGATTGACTTGGACAGGCCATGTGCATCAAAGTCCTCTAGGTAGCCCACATAAGAAAGTATGTTTTCATTACTTTCTATTAGCACTGTAACCTGGTGACAGTTATTCTTTTAGTCATGGGCCAGAAGAAGCAAGCCAAAATCCCTGTTATCTTCAAAATTCAAAGCATGAGGCTATAACTTTTCTTTGAGGTTCCTTTATTTTTGTCTCCTACTGCCAGTATGACTGTCAAAGTCACAGCAGGAGATGAAAATAAATCAACAAAGAAACCTATGTGTTGAATTTTCCTACAGGAGCTTTCAGCAAGAAGGTGAAAGAATGAAAGTGGTTACAATGACATTTACCCTACAGTGATACATTAATAAAAAGAAAACACAAAAACAAAAACAAATTTATGCTCACTCACCCCTCAAATATGCCCCCTGATATCAGAAAATGGCATGTTTCATTTTAGTAGTAGATGAAAAGACCAATTGCTCAAACATATTTTACTGTGAGCAATTTAAAGACATAAAATTTGAAAATAATCCATAATATTCAGGTAGACAAACATCAGTAAAAACTTACATTGATTTCAATGTCAGAGTTTTAAGTAAAAAAACTTTGACAGAAACATGTAAATGTTTTAAAAGTTTGATATAAAACAGATCTTTAAAACTGTGAAATCATGAACGCATTTAGTTCACCTCAATTTAAAATCAATCTTATAGCAAGTAGCATATAATAAAATAAATTTTGCATTTTAACCACTTTCTTTTAAATTTTCAAAGAAAGATTTGCATTTTTAACATTCACAGTATGCTTTTATTGCAAGTGTACTCTGAGTACACATACTGTTTAGAAAATCTGCATAGGCCTTATGTTAACCTAAGTTATTTATTAAGTTCTAATTGTATAATATATATTTTAAGATTTATTTTATTGTTTTTGACAGAAAGAAAGAGACAGAGAGAGACAAAGAGAAAAGGGGGAGGGTCCAGAACCATCTCCATAGTTGTACATCATTAGTTTCTGCAATATGATTTTATTCCACCCAGGTGGACATGGGGCCTCGTGGGGCAGGAACTGGGCCTGGAGTCTCCTGCATGAGAGGCACACCCTTGTGAGCCAGGGGCCTCCCACATGGGAAGCTTGCCCAACTTCATCATATGGATCCACATGGGCCAGGGCTGGGACTCGACCCTCAGACCCTAAGGCTGCAAGGTGAGTGCTCAACCTGCTGAGCCATCCTGGCATCCTCTTTAATTGCATTTTGGATAATAAATTTTCTACTTTGGAATAATTTTAGATTTATAGAAAAGTATCAAGGATAGTACAAAGTGTTAGTTTTCATATACCCCTCATCTGGTTTCCTGCATTTTTAATATCTTATATTATGATAGTACATTTGTCTAAACTAAGAAACTCATATTATCACATTACTTTTAGCTAAATTACAGACTTTGTTTGAAGTCCACCCATTTTCCAGATTCTTTTCCAGGTTCCAACCTTAGATACCACATTGCATTTGATTGTCATGTACTCCTTGTCTCTGGCAGTTTGACACTGTCCTTGATTTTCATGACCTTGACAACATTATAATAGAAAGCACTGTTCAGATATCTTGTAGAATATTCCCAGACTGGATTTGCACATCTGCTTTTTAATCCTATCAATTTGATTTATTTTTGTGTAGTTTTGCCTATGTGTGTTGCATAATGACTCACTCAAATTCATTCATTTATTTGTAAAAAGAACAATGTTCTACTTCCAGGAAAACTCAGTAAAACATTCTCCACTAGTCAAAAAGCTATACAACAAGGCAAGTAATCAAAATGAGAATCATTCATTAAATCTATAAACATTTATTAACTACCTACTTTGTACCTCATGGTGTGCTATTGTTGGAAGAACATAGAAATAAAAGATGCATTCTTTTTCCCCTCAGAGAAGATATAGTCAAGAGAGGGGAAAAGTCAGATAAACATAAAATTGTCATGAAGAGTTTGGGGCACTGGGTGGGACCTAATTTCATAAATACTTCTAGACCATAATTTCCACAAAGACAGATATCCATGATTGTAAAATAATTAAATGTCTAAATATATCATGTTATCATTATAAAGATTAACTACACTTCACTCTACCAGAAAGACATGGTAACAAAAAAATTCGGCTCAAGCAGAAGAGGTAAGATCAAAATGAGTTTTATAGAATGCATTGGGTTTCACCCCAGGGGAAAAAGTGTACAAAAGGAGATTATGGAAAGGAAGCAAATGCTTTAGTGTGGCTGGAGCATATGATGCTAGCATGCTTTGAAAATGTCTTCTGAATTTTCCTGAAACAAGAATGGATAGTTAAGAAAGTATTATTTCCCCTACTAATTTTATTTTATTTTATTTTTGACAGAAAGAGAGAATGGGGAAGGCCCAGAGCAGTCTCCATAGTTGTACATCATTAGTTTCTGCAATTTGATTTCATTTCACCGGTGGGTATGGGGCTGTACAGGGCAGCAGAGCCTGGGGCCTATGGCATCGGCACTGGCAAGAACTGGACTGGGGGACACACCCCAGCTCAGCTTATGTGTCCACATGGGCCAGAGCCGTGACTCAATCCTCAGACCCTGGGGCCACAAAATGAGCACTCAACTGGCTGAGCCATCCTGGCATGACTCCTACTAATTACAACTAAGAGCACAGAACATAAGAACTGAATTTTTAATTATATTAAATATTTGATTAGAAGAGCAAGTTGTATCACCACACATAGTAAATATTTTGTCTTATTATTTCAGTTTGAAACTTCTTTGTGATTTAGAAAAAAGATATTTTGTCAGCTATGTAAAATGTGAACAGGAGATACAATAACCTTGAAACAGAAAATAATTAAATAGAAAACTGTTAGTATAATCAAGGCAAAATAATGAGGTTATAAACTAGAAATAGAGAAAGCTTTTAAAGAGAATAGAATCTATAGGACATGAATAAAATTAAATATAAAAAATAAGAGAGTAAGAGGAGGGAAGGAATCACTTTTGAATTTCTACGTAGTAGATATGGTGACTACTGGTGAGAGTTGACTAAGATAGAGACTATAAAAGAAGCAAGGGGTTACGTAGATGTGTAAATATTTCAATTTTTAACAGATTGGATTTAGGATACTTGAGTTTGAGGATATAATGTAGAGATGCCAAATAGGCTGGTGATTATTGAAAATGAAGCTAAGAAGAAAGATAGATTGAGGATGCTGTTTGGGAGACATTACCTTATAGATAGTATTGGATATAGTAAAACTAGATAATATTCTCCAGCAGCATACAGAATGAGAAAAAATAATAAAGGCTGTTGTTAGAACTCTCCGAAAGCACCTGCATTTAATACATGGGAAGAGGTAGACTAGCCAGCAGAGAATACTAAGAAAGAATGTCAAGCAAGAGTAGTGTAAAACCAATAAAATTTATCAAGAAACAATATGGAGGTTTGATATTCAGGAACAAAGATTCAAAAAGTAGAGAAAGATCAACAGCGCCAAAGTTTCAGAGAGGTTAGTTCATATAGTTACATTATTCTAAAATAATTTTTCACAGGATATCTATATTGGTTTAATTTTAAATAAACAACTAGCATTATACTACATAATATATTTTAAACTAAATAATTTGAGACAAATTTGATAACATGTAATAATGAACCAATTTAAAAATCTTTGTAAAGCTTGTGGCAGAAACTGAGTTTCTCTGTTTAGCTTTTTTATTTCTGGTATTCTATTCTATAGTCTTTAGCCATAATGACCTTCTTGGACTCACAGCTCTCAACGAATAAATACCTTTTCAGGTTCGGCATAAGTTATTCCTCCTTGTACTTTGGCCTAGAAACTTTCCCCAAGAAGTAATCTGAGGCAATGATTTTTGACTTGAATGCACAACCAGCAGAAACTTTGCAGGCCGGAAGGAAGTGGCATGACATATTTAAAGGGCTGAAAGAAAAAATTTCCAATAAAAAATACTCTACACAGCAAAGTTATCATTCAGAATCAAAGGAGAAATAAAGACTTTAGATAAGCAAAAGCTAAAGGAACACACCACTACCAAACAGGACTTACAAGCAATGCCAAAGAGACTTCACGAAACGAAAAAGAAATAAAACTAATTACCGGTAATAATAAGTAAACATATAAAAGCAAGAATAAGTAAGAATCTCTCTGGAATATATATATATATATATATATATATATATATATATATATATATATATATACACACACACACACATACATACACATATGCATTTTAAAGATAATCAATTAATCACTTATAAAGCTAATATGAAGGTAAAAAGACAAAAAATAAAATTAAAACTGCAATAACTAGTTAGGTGATACATAAAATAAAAAGATGTTAAATGTGCTATCAAAAAAAAATTTAATGAGGTGAGTAAAAACATAAAGTTTGGAAATTTGTTAAAATTTAAGCTGCTATCAACTTAAAATAGACTTATGTGTATGTGTGTGTATGTGTGTACACACATACATATATAAATTTTATATGTAAAACTCACAGTAACCACAGGCAAACTAATATAGTAAAAACCCCAACTTTCTTTCAAAAAAGTTAAACATTGCACTAAAGAAAATCATCAAACCACAAGTGAAGAAATATAGAGAAGAAGAAAGAAAAACAGAAAAACTACAAAACAGGCAGAAAACAATAAAGAAAATTATGATTATCATTTACATATCATAATTACTTTAAATGTAATGAGCTAAATTCTCCAATTAAAAGACATATTGAGTGGGTGAGTGGATTTTAAAAAATCAGCAACACAAGATTCATCTATATGCCACCTAAAAGTGGCACATGTCAGAAATAACAACACATATAGACTGAGAGAAAAGGGATTAAAAAAGATATTCCATGCAAACGGAAAAAAAAAGAAGGTTGGTGTAGCTTCGTGCATGTAAAACAAAATAGAGTTTAAAACTAAGACTGTAACAAGAAATGTAAACAGGCATTACATAACAATAAAAGGCTCAATTCAGCAAGAAGATATAACATTTATAAATATATATACTCCCAACACAGGAGCATCAGAATACAAAAAGCAAATACTAGCAAACGTAGAGGGAGAAATTTACAATACTATAATAGTAAGAAACTTGAATATCCACTTACATCTATAAATAGATCATCCAGACAGAAAAATAATAAATATTGACCTTAAACAGCTCATTAGATAAGATGAACCTAATATAATATAATATAATATAATATAATATAATATAATATAATTAATATAATATATATTTCTACCCCAAAGTAGCAGAAAAAAACATTCTTCTCAAGTTGGCACTGAACATTCTTCAGGATAAATCACATGTTTGGCCACAAATCTCAATAAATTTAAAAAGACTGAAATCATATCAAGCATGTTTTCTAACCACAATAAAATAAACTAGAAATAAATTACAAAAAGAAAGCTGGAAAACACAAAAAAATTTAGAAATTAACATCATGCACTGAACTACCAATGCTTCATCAAAAACAGAGAAAAAAATTAAAAACATCTGAAGACAAATGACAAGAGAAACATGGCATACCATTATTTATGGGATGAAACCAAAGCAGTTCTAAGAGGAAAGTTCATAGCAATAGAGGCCTAATTCAAAACATAAGAAAAATCTAAAATAAAAATCTAACATTATATCTAATACAACTAAAAAAAGAAAAAACAAATCCTAAAATTAGGAGTAGGAATGACATTTAGCAACAAATTAGATAACCTCAAAGAAATGCATAAATTGATAGAAATATACAATTTTCCAAGAGTAACTCATGAACAGAAAGAAAATCTAAATATTCTGATTAATAGTTAGATTGATTCAGTAATCAAAATCTCCAAGCAAACTAAAATCCAAGACCATATATATGTCTTTACTGGTGAATACTACTTAATATTCAAAAAAGGTTTAATACCTATTTTTCTCAAATTCTTCCAAAAACATAAAGGAAAATTAGCATCCAAACTCATTTTATAAGGCCAGCATATCCTGACACCAAAACCAGATACACACATACACACGCACACAAGCACATGAAGAAAATTAACAGGTCAATATCACTGATGAACAGAGATGAAAAAATTCTCAATAAAATATTAGCAAACCAAATTCCACAATATATTTAAATAATCGTGAAGAAAATTAACAGGTCAATATCACTGATGAACAGAGGTGAAAAAATCCTCAACAAAATATTAGCAAACCAAATTTCACAATATTTTTAAATAATCGTATCTTATAATCAAGTTAGATTTTTTCCAGGGATGCAGGAATGGTTAAATATCTGTAAATTAATCAATATAGTATACCAGATCCACAAAATGAAAAAAATCACATGATAATCTCAGTAGACATACAAAAAGCATTTGATAAAATTCAACATCCATCTAGGATAAAAACTCAAAAAGGTGGATATAGAGAGAATGTAGCTTTATACAATAAAGGTCATTATTGAGAAACCCACAGGTAATATACTTAATAGTAAAGTGATAAAAGCTTTTCCTATAGGATTAGAAGCAAGAGAAGGATGCCTAATCTCCCCACTTTTATTCAAAACAGGATTAGAAGTCCTAGCCACAGTAATTAGGTAAGAAAAATACGTAAGCAAAAGTCATCAAAATTAGAAAGGCAGTAGTAAAACTGTCATTATTTTCAAGTGACATGATACCATATACAGAAAACCTAAAAGACTCCACCAAAATAAATAAATAAATAAAAGAACAAAAACTGTTAGAACTAATAAGTGAATTCATTAGAGTTGCAGGATTCAAAATTAATACGCAGACATCTATTGCATTTCTATACACTAACAACAATCAGAAAAAAGATGAAGAATATAATTCTATTTACAAGTGCACCAAAATAAAATAAAATACCTAGGAATAAATTTAACCAGGGTGGTGAAACAACTGTACATTAAAAATTGTAAAATTGGGGAAGCCGGTATGGCTCAGTGGGTTAAGCGCTCACTTTGCAGCACCGGGGACCGAGGATCGAGTCCCGGCCCCAGCCCCGGCCTGTGAGAAACCATATGCTGAACTGGGAGCTCCCCCAGTTCAGTTCTCTCTCTGTCTCTGTATCTGTATCTCTCCCTCTCTCTGTCAAAAATAAAAATAAATAAATAAAAATATAAAAAAGCAATAAAATCAAACTTTAAAAAAAAATTGTAAAACACTGATGTACAAAATTGAAAAAGATATAAATAAATGGAAAGATACTCCATGTTCATGGACCAGAAGAATTAATATTGTTAAAATGTCCGTAATTCCAAAGAAGTATACAGATTCAAGGCAATCCTATCAAAATACCAATGGCATTTTCCACATATCCAGAACAAGTAATTCTAATATTTGTATTTAATATTTTATTAAAGGAACTTGAATAGACAAAGGAATCTTGAGAATAAAAAAGAATGCTGGAGGTTATCACTTTGCCTGATATCAAACTATATATAAAGCTATAGTAATCAAGTAGTTAGGTATTGGCATAAAAACAGACACATAGATCAGTGGAACAGATTAAGGAACCCAAAAAGAAATGCACATATACTCACATGTCAATTAATTTACAAAAAAAAAAAAAGGGCAAGAATATACAATGAGGAATGATAAATCTATTCAATAAATGGTGTTGGAAAATCTGGACAGCTATATACAAAAAGAATAAAACAGGATCACTATCTTAAACATATTTAAAAATTAACTCAGAATGGATTAAGAACTTGAATGTAAGACCTACAAGGTATTATCAAAACATGAGGTGAATGTTTAAACTTCCATATGTATATATTATAGTAAAAGACACATTATCATTAATGCTCTTCAAATTAGGAGTATGAACCAGTAGATTGAGAAACATGGCTGTGCCCAATGCATGCCCTTGAATCCCAGGTTCGAGGACCACAAGCAGAAACATAGAGTCACACAACCCACACAACAAGGGTGCCTGCCACTGTGTCTTCTGTTCCTCTGGTGGGACCCTGGGCAGTGATGGGAGCACAGCAGGAGTCCTAAGACCCTGGTTGCCTGCTCCTGGACCTGACAGTGTCTTACAGCCTGAAGACACATTGCCTTATATTTGAGAAATGTGCAGATGGTTTCATCCTCCATCATGACAATGGTCCATGGAGCACATCACTTCCGGTATGGCAAGTTCTATCAAATGAAAATATTATAGTGTGCCCTCATCCACCTTATGCACCAGATTTGGCCCTGTGTGACTTCTGGCTCTTTCCCAAAGTCAAAATGGCCATGTAAAGTAAATGTTTTGAATCAATTCAGGACACTGAGACAGTCATGACAGCACCACTAAATATCACAAAAGAAGACTTCCATAACTACATTAGAAAATGACACAAATGATGGACTAAGTATGTGAGAAGTGAGGGAAAGTATTTTGAGGGGAATTAAGGGTAATGTGAGTTTTACTGTAATAATTATTTTATATTTAAACATTCACTGTATTTTATGATCACACCTTCTAAAACCATAATACTCCTACAAGGTTACATAGGCTGTAAGCCCTTATCATGAGTATGAGTAATGCTTTTTTTTTCTTTTTTAATCTGGTTCCAAAAGCAAAGGCAATAAAATCAAATATAAACAAATGGGAAAATACCAAACTAAAAAGATTCTGCACAGAAAAGGTAACCATTAACAAAACAAAAATTAAACTACTAAATAGAAGATAGTTGCAAATAATCTATCTGAGAAGAGGTTAATATCCAAAATATATGAAGAACACATACAACTCAATAATAAAAAATAAACTATATTGTTAAAAAATGGACAGAGAAACTGAATAGATATTTTCCCAAAGGAAACATAAAGATGACCAACAGGCTCATGAATAGATGCTCATCATCAATAATCATCAAAGAAATACAAATCAAAACACAATAAGATATTACCTCACATCTGTCACAGTGACTATTATCAAAAAGTCAACCCACAATGTGTTGGCATAGTTCTAAGGTGGGAGCATAAGAGAAGAACCCTGAAACCTACATGGGAAGGGACACTTGAACAAAGGGAACTCAACAGGGAAACCTTGAGAAACAGCCTCAACTGAGAGAGTCATGCAACGCAACACCTGAACGTTAGAGAAAAAGGGGTGAGTGGGAGAGAAGAGGAAGGAGCAGTATGAGGACAGGGACATGGAACGTGACCTGGGACTGGCAGAAAAGAAGGGGGGGGTTGGGGGTCTTGGGTCAAAGTGGTACTAAATCCAGGGTGGACTGGAAGCCCAGACCCAAGGAGAGTGGAAGCCCCACGAGACTGTGGACAATTTAACATCTGAACCCAACTGGTGACACTCTGTGCCCCACTCAGATCACCGTGCCTGAGGTGGAATAGGGACCACAGAGCAGGGGAGGCTAAACTTCCTGAGGTGATGAAGGAACAGAGTGCCAGACTGCCAGCTGCAGCTCGGCACGGAATTGCTGGCTTACAGAAGCAGCACAGCTGAGCTGAATATGGATTAGCTCTTAGGGAGCGGCTTTCCAAGCCACTGGCTTTCAAAATCAAAGCACAACCCTAGAAGAGCAGAGGGCTCAGGCAGAGAAGGAGAAAGACTATGTCATTCACCTCCATTTTGGCAAACTGGCTTCCCTGCCCTTGGCAGAATCTGGGTCGTTATCTTGGCTGTGCCTGTGTGCCTAGCACCCAGCCAGCAAGGCTGGCATCTAAAGCCCAGAAGTGTGGACTGAAAAAGAGCAAATGGTCTCTGGATGATGATGAGGCTTAGAGCACAGCCAGGAAAGCAGAGCACCCTCCTGGAAGAGATTCAAGTGAGGACTGGGGAAGAAAATGCAAAGCTGAGCCACACACCAGCCTTCCTACTCACAGCGGGACTGGCCTATGTATCAACAGATCCCACCTGCCTGGCTCTATGTCAACTGGGCCGGCACCCTGAAGCCAAATAATGGGGACTCAAACAAAAACTATCTGTGGGTGTGACTGATTCTAAACCCAGATCTGGGTAAGCAGAACGTGCCCTGGGAAAAGGGTTGAGATAGTGCATACATGGACCCACTGGCCCCCCTGCTGACAGAGGAATTTGCTATTGTGTCTCAGGCCTGCCCCAGCTCACACACAAACTCCCCGAACCTCCGACTGCTCCGTCTTCTATGAGCTAAGTTTGTATCCTGGAATGCAATACCAGAACACAGAAACTAACTGATTCCCCTAACCCTCTCCCAAAACTCATCCCCCCTCAGCTGAACCCCAACCACTACCTACTATATAGCGAGAGGAAAAAGGCAAACGGCAACTACTCTGTGGTGCAAACCTGGGTTATTCCCAACTAACCGTGCCCCTGTGGGAACAGACAGGAGAGCTCAGGAAGACTGCAACACATAGGTGCAGCAGCCAGCCTTTTCCAACACTGACATCAGAGACATATCATGCCAATGCTCATATCACTTTTCCAAAGAGGAGGAATGTCAAAACTAAGACAGTTGGGTCAAAAAAAGAAAAGAAGCCTGCCTTCTCAGAAACCCCCCAGAGGGAAAACATATTCATACCTAAAGTGGAGGGGGGGGGGGAAATCACATCAAAAGCAATCAATACTTCAGAGTTCAAAACCACTCCAAAAAGAAAGTAAAAAATCCCTAGAAAATAAATTTACAGGTTTGGAAGCATATAATCTAAGTGAAAAAGAATTCTGGGCTGCAATTCTCAAGATACTCAGAGGGGTCAATAAATGCTGGCAAAGAACCCAGACACAGTTAAATGACCTCAATAAGAAAATTTCTCATCAAAGCGAATACTGTACCAACAAAATTGAGAAGTTAGGGCAAAACCAAAAATACTCCTGGAAAGGAAAGGGATAATAGGAGAATTGAGAAAAGAACTAGCCAGCATAGGAAACAGGGCTGACCAGTTGGAGAAAATTTTACAGAAGAAGAAAGAGATCTGAGAATCAAGAGAACTGAAAGATCTCTACAAGAAATGACTTCATTAGAAAGAGCAATATTAAAATAACAGGGGTACCAGAAGGAAGTGAATTGAAATCTTCTCAGAGCCTTTTAAAGCAGATAGTAGATAAAAACTTTCCTAATCTATGGAAAGAACTGGAATACCCAGTTCAAGAGGAAAACAGACGCCCTAACTACCTAGACCCTAGCAGATCTCCTCCAAGGCTCATTATTCTGAAGATGTCAAAAACCAAAGAATCCTCAAGATTGCCAGAGCTGGGGGGCGGGGGTGGGGGGAGGAAAACCTGTCAGGCTATTATCAGACTTCTCAGCAGAAACTCTACAAGCCAGGAGGAAGTGGAACCAAATTTTCAAAATTTTAAAAGAGAGAGACTTTCAGCAAATAATTAATTATCCAGCAAAATTAACCTTTAGATATGAAGGAGAAATAAAGACCTTTTCAGATATACAGAAGCTGAGGGAATTTTCCAGCACAAGGCTGTGTTTCAAGAAATACTGAGGGAGGCTATCCGACCTGAATCAAGAAATCATAATAAAGGAAGAAAAGTTGGGACAACAAAGAAATAAAATGGAATGAAGAAACGGGTACAGAAAAATCCTCATATATCAATGATCAATCTAAATGTAAATGGACTAAATTAATCAATAAAGAGGCACAGAGTAGCAGATTGGATTAAAAACAAAATCCAATCACATGTTGTCTACACCTCAGTCACAAGGACTAACACAGGCTCAAAGTGAAATAGTGGAAAACAATATTCCAAGCAAATAGCATTCAGAGAAAAGCAGGAGTGGCCATACTGATTTCTGATGAAAAAAAATCAGGATAAAAAAAGTATTAAGAGATAAAGATAGACATTTCATAATGTTAAAAGGGAAAATATATCAACAAAACATGACACTCATTAATATATATGTCCCTAATCAGGAAGCACCAAAATTTACAAAGCAATTACTAACACAATAGGAGACTCTAACAAAACACAATTATAGCAGGGGACCTCAACAACCCCTTGACACAGTTTACCAATTAGTTTTTACCAAGTTTTCAAAGAAGAACAAATACTCATGCTCCTCAGACTACTCCAAAAATTTCAAGAGGAGGCATTACTCCCCAACTCATTCTATGAAGCCAACATTTCCTTAATACCAAAACCTGGGAGGGACAATACCAAAAAAGAAAATTATAGACCACCAACCAGTTAAAGTGATTATACATCATGATCAAGTGGGATTCATCCCAGGGGCACAAGGATGGTTCAACATACACAAATTAATCAATGTAATAAAGAACATAAACAAACAAACAAACAAAACGTGATTATCTCAATTGATGCAGAAAAAGTATTTAACAAAATACAACACCCATTCATGATCAAAACATGAATGAAACCAGAACTGAAGGAAAGTACCTCAACATAATAAAGGCCATATATGACAAACCATCAGCCATTATTATATTAAATGGGGAAAAGCTGAAGCTTATTCTAAAACCAGGAACAAGACAGGGATGTTGCCTGTCACCACTGCTGTTCAACATAATGCTGAAAGTTCTAGCCAGAGCAATCAGACAAGAGAAAGGAATAAAGGGTATTAGTATTGGGAAAGAAGAAGTCAAACTATCACTCTGCAGATGTCATGACCCTTTATATAGGAAACTCTAAAGACTTTATCAGAAATCCATTACAAACAATATACAAATACAGTAAACTTGGAGAATACAAAATTAATGTACAAACATCAACTGCCTTTTTATATGCCAACAACAAAACATCAGAAAAAGAGATGAGGGAAGCCATTCCTTTTGCAATTGCAAACAGAAAAATGAAATAACTAGGAATAAATTGAACAAACAATGTGAAGGACTTATACACGGAAGACTAGAAGACATTATTTAAAAAAAAAATTGAAGAAGACACAAAAAAGTGGAAAGATATTCCGTGTTCATGGATTGGAAGAATCAACATAGTTATAATGGCTATACTCCCCAAAGCAATATACAGATTCAATGCCATTCCCATCAGAATCCCACAGACATTCTTTCAAGAAGTAGATTTTAAAAATCATCAAATTTGTATGGAACCACAAAAGCCCCCAGATTGCCAAAGCTTTACTAAGAAAAAAAAATAATAAAGCTGGGAGTATCTCACTGCCTGACTTTAATTTGTAAAACAAAGCCTCAGTAATCAAAACAGCTTGGTTTTGGCAGAAAAATAGATACACAGACCGATGGAACAGAATTGAAAATCCAGAAATAAACCCACAAATATACAAACATTATTTTCCACAAAGCAGTGAAAATTATACAGTGAGCAAAAGAAATCCTCTTCAGTAAATGGTGCTGGGAAAATTGGAAAACCATAATGCAAAAGAATAACTCTGAACTGCAGTCTGTCACCATATACCAAAATTAACTCAAGATGGATTAAAGACTTCCAAATAAAGACCTGAAACAATAAATTGTATAGAACATTGGTACTAAACTTATAAACCTTGGGTTCAGGGAGGACTTTATGAATCTGACCTTAAAGACAAGGGAAATACAGGCAAAAACATATGCATGGTACCTTATCAAATTGAAAATCTGCACAGCAAAGAAAACCATCAACAAAGCAAAGAGACACCCAACCAATTGGGAGAAAATATTTGCTGACAATGCCTCTGATAAGGTGCTAATATCTACAATATATAAAGAACTCATACCACTCAACAACAGAAAACAAGCAATCCAATTAAAAAACGGGCAGAAGATCCAAATGAACATTTCACCCACAAAGACTTATAAATAGCCAACAGACGTATGAAAAAATGCTCAACTTCACTAGCTATTAGTAAAATGCAAATCAAAACCACAATGAAGTAACATGTCACACCTTCTAGAATGGCTATAATAAACAAGACAAGGAATAACAAGTGCTAGAGAGGCTGTGGAGAAAAAGGAATCCTTATATACTACTGGTGGAAATGCAAATTGGTACATCCACTTTGGAAGACAGGATGGAGATTCCTCAGAAAATCATGAATTGAGCTACCTTGTGATCCAGCAATACCCCTTTTGGGAATCTACACACACACAAAAAAAACTTGAAAACCTTAGTCTGTAAAAACTTATGTACTTCAATGTTCATTGCAGGGCTGTTCATGGTGGCCAAGACATGGAATCAAAGTGCCCCTTCATACATGACTGGATAAAAAAGCTGTGGTACATATTTACCATGGTATATTACTCAGCCATAAGTAAAGAAAAAATTTTGCCATTTGCAATAATATGGATGGAACTTTAGATCATCATGCTAAGTAAAATAAGCCAGACAGAAAAAGCTAAGAACCACATGACTTCACTCATATGTGGAATATAAAACTGAAAACAACAAAAGAAAAAAAATTATTCATGGACACAGCCAATAGTTAGTGGTTACTTGAGGATAGAGGGGAGGGAGGTGGAAGAGGAGGAAGGAGTAGTTAAATATATGGTGATGGAAAGAATTGTATACCTGAAACCTATAAACCTATATAATTTTTACTGACCAATATAACCCTAATATATTTAACAATTTAAAAAAAAAAGAAAGAAAACAATAAAAACCATGTGTTGGCAAGGATATGGAAAATGGGAAACCTTTGTTCATCGTTCATCGCTGTTGAAAGTACCTATTAGTACAGCAACTTTGAAAAATAGTATGGACATTCTTTTAAAAATTAAAAATAGAACTACCATATGAAGCAGCAATCCCACCTCTGGGTATTCATCTGAATAAAACAAAAATTCTAATTAGAAAAGATATACACATCCCTATGTTCACTGTAGCATTATTTATGAAACCCAAGATATAAATTTAACCTAAATGTCCACTGATAAAAGATTGGAGAAAGATGATGTGTTATGCGAGGTCTGACAATTAAGTTCATTAACTCATCCTAGAAAAAGTGCTACTTACTTCTTCCCTGAATACCACTACGGTCACCTTTGAAGTACTCCCCTTTGAAAGATGCTATGCACCAATACCAATGCCTAGTCCACCCTACAAAAAAATTTTGGAACATTTTTTCTGAAATAGCCATCAGAGCCATCATTGTATTATCCTTGATGTCACTAATGTCATCAAAATGTCTCTTTTTAATATTTCCTTTATCTTCAGGTAAAGAATAGTCATTGGGGTGCAGATCAGGGAAGTAGGGAGGGTGTTCCAATACAGTTTTTTATTTACTGGCTAAAAACTCCCTCACAGATAGTGCCTTGTGAGCAGGTGCATTGTCATGATGCAAGAGCCATGAGTTGACAAAAAGTTCAGGATTTGTTTTTTTATTGTTATATTTATTGGGGTGACATTGGTTGGTAACAATTACATAGTTTCCAGGTGTACAATTCTACATTACATTGTCTATACATTGCATTATTTGCTCATCACCCAGAATCAGTTCTCTTTCCATCACCATATTTTTTATTCCCCTTCCACTTCACAGCCCCGATCCCACTCTCCACCCACCTTACCCTCAGGGAACCACTAAACTATTGACTGTGTCCGTGAGTTTTTGTTTCTTTGTTACTTTAAGCTTTATGTTCCACCTATGAGTGAGGTCACATGTTTCTTGATTCTTTCAGTCTATTTCACTTAATAAGATGGTTTCAATGTCATGTTGTCACAAATGGCTGTATTTCATCTTCTCTTATCACTGAGTATTATTCTGCTGTGTAAATGTACCGTACCATAATTTCTTTATATCATCTAAATTTTTCATGCAGCCTTTTCAGCACTTCCAAAGAGTCAACTTGGTTGACTGTTTGTCCAGATGATACAAACTCATAATAAACAATCCCTCTGACATCAGAGAAGATTAGCAACATCATTTTGACTCTTGATTTGGATTGATGAAACCCTTTTTAGGACACAGAGAATTGTGCTTTGACACTTTGTTTCAGGGTAATATTGGTAAACATATGTTTCATGACTAATGATAACATGGTCCAAAACATCATCTTGCCTATCCAAAAGGTCTTGGCAAACTTCAATTCTTATTTGCTTTTGTTCATTAGTGAGCTTCTGTGGGACCATTTTTACACACACCTTTCTCATGTCAAGATTTCTAGTTAGATTTTTCCTAATTGCTTCTCTATCAATAATTACTTGGTTTGCTATGCTTCTCACAGTCAGCCCACGATTTGTATGCACAAATCAATTAATTTTTGCAATATTTTTATCAGTTCTGCTCATTACTTGCCACCCTAATCTCTCTTCATCAGTGATGCTTTCTCTCCACTATGAAAAATGTTTAATCCATCTGTACACTGCCATTTTCTTCATGGAATTAACCTTGAGCTAAAATGTCCTTGATTTTACTTCCAGTCTTGCCAAGTTTCACATTTAATTTTGGTTCTTTGTTCTAAATGAATCTTCGAGATTCTCGAGATGGCACACAAAAACATGCAATGATAATTAATGTCACTCAGCAGGACACCACCACACAACAACACAAACACGGCTGAGACACTGATATATCAAGGTTATGAACCCTGACTGAGTTATTTGTACAGTGCTGCCAATATTAAGTGCACAGTGGCAAGTTCACGAACTGAATTGTCTACACAGACATAAAAGCATAATATCTTTTCATTTGTGACAATATGAATGGACTTTAAGAGTATTATGCCTAACAGTATAAGACAGAGAAAGACAAAAATTACATAATTTTACTTATGTGTGAAATCTACAAAATAAAATAAACAGACAGAAAAATACACACAGAGAACAGATGGGTGATTGCCAGAGTAAAGGGGATGGGGGTGGGGGCAAAATGAGTGAAAGGTATCAAGAGGTACAAACTTCCAATTATAAAATATGACGTGGGGATGAAATTTTTCAGCATGGGAAGCAGTCAATAATACCGTGTTAACTTTTTATGATGATATAATAGATGGTAACTAGACTTATTGTGCTAATCATGTATAGTATATACAAATGTCAAATAACTTGTGCACACATACAATACAATGTAAGTTTGGGTGACATTTATGCTTCATTTAAAAACAAACTGTGGACCTCATTGTGCCTAAGAAATGATACTGTCATGAAATATTCTGTTAATTAATTTTAATAAAGATTTTCATTCATTGAAAAATAAATTTATGAGTAAAACTTATTAGGTCATTTTTTGAAATTTCTCCACTTTAACACTATTTCTATTATGTATAGCAATGCTTCAAATGTATTGGAAATATTTCCACTTGGTAAAAGCAAATAACATTTTACAACCAACACATTACTGAGATTGTTGGAAAGTACTCAACTCTTTATATAATGCATTTTTCTATTTTCTTTTAAACTGCACTTTGCACCTAAAATAATCCATTGTAAAAATATAAAATAATTTAGCTGAATTTGTTTCAATTTACAAAAAGCAATCTTCACATTTAAAAAACCTATCCTTTGGACAATCTGGTTTGACACAAAATAAAATACCTATGTAGAGTTCCATGACTAATAAAGATGTGCCAATTTCTTCCAATTACAATAATTTTTTTAAAATTCTCTTTATAAAAATAGATTAAGTGGTAATATAACCACAAGATAGAACATCAGCAAGTGCATTAAAATTTTTACTTTACTGCTTTCATTCCTTAAAGCCAAATTAACTATCTTAAATTAGAAAAAAATCGAAGAAATATAAATAGAAAAGAAAAACCCATATGCAATGAAAACAGGCAACCAAAATTCTAAATAAACATTTCAAATATTAAAAAGCAATCCTGTTTATAATTATGTTTTTAGATAAGAAACAAGGTGGGTGCCTAGGCATAGTGATTTTAAGGATTTTGCATAAAAATAATTTTAAGTGTATGAAGTATATTGAGAAAAACACATCAAAAAGGAGAAGATTCTTAAACTCATTACTGATTGAAGAAATTTATTTTTTTATTTTATTTTTTTAATTTATTTTCATTTTTTTTGCCAGAAAGAGAGAGAGAGACAGAGATAAGGGGGAGGGCCCAGAGAAGCTTCCGCAGCTGCATGTCATCGGTCCTCCACATAAGTTTCCTTCCACAGGTGGGCATGGGGTCATGCTTGGTGGGAACCAAGCAGGGGGTCTCCTGAATGGGAGGTACACCCATGCAAGACAGGGGCCTTCTACATGAGAGGCCTGCCCCAGGCAGGAGCTGAACCAGTGGTCTACCACACCGGAAGCTCACCCTGGTGAGAACCAAATTAGGGGCATACCTCAGTCCAGCACATGGGTCCACACAGGCCAGGGCCAGGACTTGCCCCCTACACCCGAGGCTGCAAGATATGTGCTCAACCCACTGAGCCATCCCAGCATCCCCCAGATAAATTTAAATTAAAGCAAAAATAAGACCACCTATACCCACTCTGTTGATAAAACTGGGAAGTTCTCTAATACTGCTTTTGGTGGGGATATTAGAAAAAAGATGTTTGTGAATCACACAAAGTAAAGAAAACCATCAACTTAACCACAAAGAATAACAGTTATGTTTATATTATAATATTTCCTGATCATATTACTTTTTGGTGAATTTTACTGTTAAAAAATAACTGCTCTCTAATATTTAGCAGGATTTTGAAGTTGAAAATGAGTAGTTTGAGTCTTCTTACTGGAAATTATATTAAAATCAGACACAAAATAATGCAAATGTTCTTCCTCTGCTATAGAGTGACAAGAGAATTTAATTATGGTGCAATCTGTAACTTACTTTAAAGAATATGATTATGATGTGATCTGTAACCTACTTTATGCAGTATTTTAAAATTGATTTGTAACTATTTCATGTTCTTTAAAAAGTTATTATTTAATTATTAAGTGTTAAAACGTAAGAACGCAGCTAGCTTTTTATTACTCATGGGGATGTAGATGAAAAAGGAAAGATACTAAGTTAAACCAGTTTCTAGACCTACTCTACCACTGGCACTTGGCAGATGATTATATGCCAATGTAGCTTTATAAAGATTTTGGTAAATTAATTTCTATGTTTTAAAGTTATCAAAATATTATTAGATGACTTAAAGAACACACTACTGAGCACTTGTATTCTGGGCATTGTTCTGAGCACTGTCATATACTACCTCACTTAATCCCCAAAACCATGTCAAGGAAAGCCGGGGTGGCTCAGTGGGTTAAGTGCTCACTTTGCAGCCCCAGGGACCAAGAATGGAGTCCTGGCTCCAGGCCCATGTGTACCCGTATGCTGAACTAGGGTGTGCTTCCCATATGGGAGGCCCCCAGTTCAGCCCCCAGCTCATAGAGGAGTGCCTCCCATTCAGGAGGCCCCAGGCCTGGTTCCCTGCCCTGTGAGGCCCCCTCCCACCTGTATGGAATGAAACTATGTCTAAAATTGATGATGTACAACTATGGAGACTGCTCTGGGTCCTTCCCCTTCTCTCTGTTTCTCTTTTTTTTTCTCTCTCTCTCTCTCTCTGTCAAAAACAATAAAATAAACTTAAAAAAATTACTTCAAGTTTGCATGCTCAATTACTACTTTCATTTATAGATGTATAAACTGAAATAAAGAGAGATAAACTGTTCAAGTTCAAAAGTTAGATACAGATTTACATCTAAGCTATCTGACTGTGGCCTATGTTCTGGTGAAGTAAAAGTTAACTCTACAGAATATAGAATAAACAACCAGAGAGTAGAAAGACTAGAAATGGCAGATTCTGAAGCCAAAAAAACCTTGACAAAATGCAGCAATTGTCTGAACCCATATAAAAGGTAGTGAGGGACACATTTTAAATCTCAGCCTTATAAATAATTTGAAAATTGTGAAGTTTGTGCCACCTGTCTCTATACAAAATTCATAATTATGATTTATATATTATTATTATATATCAATTTTTGAATTTCTTTTATATATTGCTATTGTTTTAAAAATTATTTTTTAAATATTAAAAAATTTACATTTCAGAGGTGTTTTTATATGGCATAGAAATTCTTTTGAGTGTATTTTATCACATGTAGTCATGAGTGAGATTGAGATTTAGATATATTTATGTTATTTTTTTAGGGTATTCTTTCCAATGATTTATTTTTTTTCTTGAAAAATATCATCACAAATTCTACTAGTAAAGAAATACTGGCATTTAAGTCAAATTTTGTTCATATGAAACCATCTTTATTTAACCATCATACTTTTAAGATAGTTCTGCTGGATAACTAACACTGGACTAATGCTTCTTTTCTCTTAGCACTTTAAATACACCATTTTATGTGTGTCTAGCTTGAGAAATTTCTTATCTGTATATCGTCATTTTCTCTTCACTGATATTTCCTATTCCTCTCTGGATGCTTGTTAGACTTTCTCTCTTTAGTATAAAATTTCAACTCAGTGTGTCTCTACGTATATTTATTTTGCTTATAATATATTTAGCTTCCTGAATCTGTTGATTTGTATTTTTATTCATTATGAGATATATTTAGTCATTTATGCCTTTGAATATTTTAAACTATTCCACTCTCTACTTCTGGAACACTATAGTTATATAGTATAATTTCTCATTCCACTCTATACATCTTTATAATTTTCATCTACTTATCAGTCTGTATTGCATTCTGAAAAATGTATTCAAATTTGTCTTTCATTTCAATTTCTATTCATCTTTTCCTATTTAACCTATCAATTCAGTTTTTCTTTTACTCTCATTTTATTTTTGTTTTTCTTATATTGATATTTTGCCATTTTGATAGTCTCTACCTTGTTTTGAAAAATACATTTATCTTTTAGTTCTTTAGATATTTTACATTATATCTAGTACACTGTATATCTAGGTTTGTTTTTTATTCCACTAACTTATAATAACTTAGTACCATGAATGTTGAGTACTTTTAGTTTAGGAGCTCATATTTCATTGAATGTGATTTGTCGGAATCCTAAAGGCATAATGAGGAATGCTTTCTTTCTTATAAAGAAAATCACAAATAATGCTTTAGGGAGTCTCTGAGTACTACCAAACTGAGAGACTTAATCCCTTTAAGTATTCCTGTTTTAATGTAGAAATTTTACATCTAGACTTGGTACCTTGCTAGGAATCCAAGGCTTTGCCTACACAGTGTAGCACTGATACCAGCTTTAGTCTCAAGACAACCTCATTTTATGCTTAATCATATTACTCACAACTTCTTGCTATAGTTTCAGCTTGTTGGTGTGAATGTGTGTTTGCATGTGTGCTTTTTAAGGTTTCTTTTACTGTCTAGCAAACCCTACAGCAGGGTTGTCAAACTCAATTAAAACATGAGACATTTGGTGCAACAGGCAAGATTCACGCAGGCCACATCACATTTACAAGCGTCACTGGAACTGAGTCAGCGCGTTTATACACACCCACAGTCCCCCAGGAAAGGCACTGGGCCACGTATATCCTCATCTTCAGTAGTTAAAACGTTAACGAGGGAATTGTGTGTACGGTATTGCCTTGATTTCCCCTAAGAGCTATTTTCTTCATAACAATTTTTTCTATTTTCATTTTATTTCAGAGCGTCATGGGCCACAAAAAATTACCTCGCGGGCTGCATGCAGCCTGTGGGCCACCAGTTTGACACCCCTGCCCTACAGTAATGAAGTAAGACTTATTTTTTTGCAGTTAATTTAGGATCTAATTGAATTTTATCTAGAAATTCCTTTACAGTGTCTACTTACACAGTTAAAAGTTTCTGTCCCTTTATATCCTGCTATTCAAGATAAAATATAACCAAAGTACCCTCTGATAGATGACTGGATAAAAAAACTATGGTACATGTATACAATGGAATATTACTCAGCTATAAGAAAATATGAAATACTGTCATTTGCAACAACATGGATGGAACTTGAGATCATTATGCTAAGTGAAATAAGCCAGACATAAAAAGCTAAGAACGATATGCATTCACTCATATGTGAAATATAAACCTGAAAGCAACAAAGAAACAAAACCTCATGGACATAATCAATGGTTTAGTGGTTATTTGAGGGTAAGGGAGGAGAGGGTAGGAGAGAAGGAAGGGGGAGCTAAATATATGGTGATGGAAAGAAAGCTGACTCTGGATGATAAACACATATTGTAACACATAAACAAAGTACTATAGTATTGTGCACCTGAAATCTATGTAATTTTTGCTGACCAATGTCACCTTAATAAATTTAATAATAAAATAAGATAAAATATAAGAATCAGCAGCATTGGCATCACTTGGGGCATGTTAACATTGTACAACCTCAGATCACAGACAAGACAGTCTGAATCTGAATTTGCATTTTTAACAAGATTTCTAGGTGACTTGAATACAATTTGAAGTTTGAAATACATGGCTCTAACAGACCTTAAGATTATTATTTAATATTTTAAGAATTATTTAATATTTTTAATATTATTTAATATTTTAGGAATGAATGAATAAAAATTAAAGTTTGGGTGGATTTCCCCCAACATATTTTTAGTAATGGGTGTCTACTTTCACTGTCCTATCTTACCTGGGTGTCAGCAAAATTCTTAAAACAGTAATGGTTTCTCAAATTTTCAGATGGAGATGGTTCAAAGAGAAATGGCAGGCTGGTTGCTAGGATACAATCAATATGTTTGGGTCTCTAGATTTATAAAGTTCAATGGGATCTGAAATTTATGGGCTTGAATATATAAGGTGATTTTTCTCAACTTCATGAAATTTGTTACTTTCTGCAAATGTCAAATTATTTTAAAGGCAACATTGTGGCATTATATTACATTCTCATGGGTACCAAACATAGGCTAAAAACTCAAATAAGTGCCTTTTTAAGTTTTTAAGTGATTTCTGGTTATTTATTATCTTTCCACTTTCACTCTCTGCTCACTTAAGAAATATACTTATTTCACACACAATTTCTTATGAAATAAAAAAAACAAAATCAAGATTTATTTCTTCTCATTTTCTTTCATTTTATTTTGTAGACAATTCAAAAATCTACCTTTGGACAAACTAACCTTAGTCTAGATGAGATTAAAATGAATAATTATTCGTATTTTGGTAATATTAGTTAAAAGCTGTAAAGATTAAACATTTGTGTTTATTTCAAATACAGTTATAACGCTAAGCTCTTTGAAATGTCATTAAACACAATGTTATTACATTTATTTTCTTAACTGGTTAAACATTTAAAATTGGAATTTCATAAAATAATACATCAAATTTAAAAAAATTTGATTTATGTGCTCAGTTATGTTAAAAACTAAGATATATAATTCTAAATTCAAATAAATGAGTCAATTATTTATTTAGTACTATTACTTGCAATTTTATTCTTCATTTATTCTAGTTGGATTCTACTCCTTGATTTACTTTTATTTAATTGAATACATGTAAAAATCAATTAATTTGAAATTTTTATTTTATTCTTTTCATAATATTAATACATTTTCCCTTTTTCTTTTTCTTTTTTTTTTTTTAATCCATTTCCATTGTTTTGACAGAGAGAGAGAGAGA
>PVKE010016928.1:0-31379 GCA_004027555.1 Craseonycteris thonglongyai | reverse complement strand
TGAAGGATTTTAAGCTCACAATGCTCCTCTGCCTAGAAAAACCTCTTATCATCCCAGTCAGTCACAAACAAGCGTTTTCTGCAAGTTCTTCATGTAATTTTCTTTCCAGATGATGCCATCATTGTTAATGTTCTCTTTTGGATTTCTTGTTTCTCGGTCAAGTTCATGGCATTGCCATTTGTGAAGAGACTTTCCATTTATCGTATCAATGTACGGTATATTACGGTATGTTCGAAAAATGTCATTCATTAAAAATTTAATTAAAAAAGAACTGGTGTTGCCTCGGAAGTGGGGGGTAGTCTTATACAGCGAATATAGGCCTAAACCTATGTTTTAACTGTAAAATTAGGGGGTCGTCTTATACGCCCAGTCATCTTATATGCCGGAAAACATGGTATCTTCTAGGATGCTCCCTCCTAGAACCCAGCCACCACACTAAGGATGTGTCAGCAGTCTTTGCACAGGTTAACTAAGAGAGGAGGTGAGGTCCCTGGACCAAAGCCCCACTGTTGGGCCAGAGCCAACAGTTAACAACTTACCAGCCATACAAGGAGCCATCTTGAAAGAGGACCCTCCAGCCATTGCAGGGCTGCCTCTGCCAATGCCATGTGGAGCAGAGATAAGCTCCCTCTGCCACATCCTGCCTAAATGCAGGTTTGTGAACAAATAAATGCCAGATGTTTAAGACACTACGTTCTGTGAGGGTTTGTTATACAGCAAGAGAGAACTGGCACTTCAATATACGAAGGAGTGGCTAGTCAAAAATGGCTTCAGAAAATTCTATAATCTGGTAGCATAAATCAGATTCTGACAAGCATACTCTACCACCAAAGAATTCATCATGCATGTTCTTTACAACTCAACTGAGTCACAATCTTTCTAACATGTTCGCTCAAAACTATGCCACAGAGTGAAAAAGAAGGCATCCGACTTTCCTACTAAGAAAGTTTTTAAAGGGGGAGAAAATAGACAAAAAGCTACAGGGACCAAATTTTGTAAGCTATCAAGTAACAAAAACTATGGACAGCTCTCAGTGCATCTTCTTAGAAAAAAAGATGCAATGATGTCTTTCATATCACCCTCCTGCTCTGCCCAAAGTGCTAAGTAGCTTCATCTCTGTTCTCTCCTTACCTCCAGCCTCTCAGGCAGGGGCTCATTCTGCAGGATCCTCAAAGCTTTCGCAGCAGCATCATGTTTTGCAGCTTGTCTCGTCTTTCCTTTCCCGTTAAATTGCTGTCCTCCCACAGAAAGTTCAACTTGATAAAGTAAGGGTGGTACTGGAAATGGGTAAAAATACCTAAAAATAAAAGGGGGTAAGAAAAATTAGTCTCAAAAGAGTGATAAATCACCCATAAATTCTCTGGCAAATTCCAGGTATTTCCCTCATCATGGCTCCTAACTGCATTAGCGTTTACTTGCCAAAGATGCATCCTCCTCAGTATATCCAAAGATTTTGTAAATGTACTCTGGATTAGAATTGCCACACAGTATTTACAAAACCTAAAACAGATAAGGCTTTGGCTGAAAGAAAACTTATCTTGCTCTACTTTCTCATATCTGAGATTCATACTTGCATGCTTCCAGGAAAGGCTGGGAATTTTTAAACTAGACTTTTAGAAAGGTCTAAGGACTTTTAGAAATTTTCATTTCTGAAAATACCTACAGCACGCAGTCTGGTAGAGGCTGGTTTCCTCCATTTCAGAGTTCGTATTTTTAAAAAGGTTTTGGTCATCTCCCCTGCCCTTTGCCCTGCCCCAAGTAGGGGAGGGAAATGAAGACTTCCATTTTGTTCATCAATCTATCCACTAATGACTTATAATTAAGTTTTTAACATATGGCATTTTCAGGTTTCAATGAATATTTTACTGTATGTACTTTATGCCAAGGCTATTTACAAAGTACTAAGTTCAAATGTCAAAAAGTACCCTGTAAATAATCAGGAAATCTATGGATGCTGAGAATCACAGCGTTGTGACAATCATGTTCAAATATGACTCAGTTACACAGAGCAGTTACAAGGGCAATCTTTCTTTAACCAGACTGCTTGGGAGCACAAGCCTTACTGCTGGGGAGGGACATGCTAAGAACCTTTCCAGTGACAAGAGATAAAAGAGCATCAGGATACATTCCAAAGACACCAACACAACAAAGACTGACTTTAACATGTGGCAGGCCAAAGGACAACCAAACCATTAAGTGCTTCACAATCTATAGGCTTTATTATTCAATATAAAACATCAGATATGTTTTCATCTTTATTTAAAACATACACATACCTTGGGGGATAAGCACCTCCTCTCATGTTGTAGTTATAGGTGGACTGCATCCGTGAGTAAGGGTCAACAGGCTTATACATTGGTTTTTTCCCAAGTTTCATGCACAGTGCATTTAGTTCTACGGTAGGGGTTATGCTGTCTGCAACACAGAATTAGCACAAAGAACTGTTTTCTTTTTCTGACATGAGAATGACAGTCACTAAATATAAAAGAATAGCATGCTTTCTACTAATTGGATTCACGATGCACTTTATGAAAGGGTCTAAGTACTTCAGGCACCAGGTCAGGGAATCCAAAAATCTGCTGTGATTTCTAGATATTAATACACAGTCAACAGCACAAAACACACTATAAGAGCTATTAGAGGGAGCAACAATTTAACACAAGATGTTAGCAATGAAAGCCACATATTCCAGTTGTCAGAATAAGTTACATTTCAACTTCCATGATTAAAATCCCCAGGTGACTGTCCAAATTATTTTGTCATTTGGGAATACTTAACCAATATAACATTGGTTGTACTGACTTACAGGGTTATTGGCTTACACATAGAAGTATACATGTACATACTATTTCATAGAACAATGCATCTATTAATTACTAACTGAAAGCAAAGCTCTGTGCTAAGCTTGAGGGACACAATTCTTGCCCCCAAGGAGATCAAAGAATACCAAATACACACTCAGTGAACTAAAATACAAGATATGCTATAAAGACAGGTGAAAATCACTGAGAAGGATGCAAGCAAATTCTATTTGGAGAAGTCAGATGAGACATACAAAATATTCAAAGAGTTCTATTGTCAATATCTAACCTGTGGTGATAATACTTGTTAGGAAAATGAGTTGTTTCCACAATGAACAGGAACAAATATATTTTGGGTTATTTCAGAATTACCAACTTTAGAAAATAAACGCTATTTTCCAATTTTTTTTTTCTGTAAGTTCATCCAATTCATAAACCTTTAAAAAGAAACCATTTACAAAAAAAAAAAAAGCCTAAAAAGATTAGTGTCAGTGCACAATCACATTTAAAAACATTTTCATGTCAAAACACAGAATAACACTAGCAATGGCAAAGTTCAGTTTAAATGCACATGAAAATCTACTTTAAAATGCCACTTTAGGATATATATGTAAAGGAAAATAAAAATGACTTAATTCCATATTATAACTAGTCTGACTAAATTTAGTGCATGAATCAAACTTAGAAGAATTATCTTTGGGTTTGCAAAATCAGAGGGTCACATGAGTAATCAACCTGTCTCTACCTATCATTAGAATTATATTTTTTTTACATAATTCATAGTGTTGCATTTTAAATATAACCTGAAACATTTTAAGAGCAGCTCTGGACTCATCAAATTTATATGCAGCAGAGAATGAATTTGAAGACAGAATACCACAAAGAAATCAAAAGCACCAAGAAAGGTGTGACTAAATTCTTTCCAGATTCATTCCTGTGTACAAAAGGCCTGGGATGACTTCATACACCTTAGAGGTAACTGCTGAAATAGCACCTCCTACCCACAGCCACCAGGTCAGTGGTTCCTAACCTTTCAGCAGACAGTACTAGTATTCTCCTTGCTTGGTCCCTTGTTTGAAGAGATATTATCAGATTTGCATTTAAGTAATAAATATTTAAGTAATTTTCTCATTCTTTCTTTTTTTAAAGATTTTATTGTTTTTGACAAAAACAGAGACAGAGAGAAGGGAGAGGGTCCAGGGCAGTCTCCACAGTTGTACGTCATTGTCATCAGTTTTCAACAGGGTTTTGTTTCACACAGGCGGGCAGGGGGGCTGCAAAGAACAGGAACTAGGCCAGGGGCCTTCCACATGAGAAGCACACCCCAGTTCAGCATATGGGTCCACCTGGGCTGGGACTGCAAAGCGAGCACTTAACCCGCTGAGTCATCCCGGCTCCCACATATTTTCTCGTTCTTTTTAAAGATCAGGAGACAATCAGGGTTTCTGATCAACATGTTATAATCGATATTACCACACTGAGTTGAAGTGATTCTAGCTAAAACCTATTTCTTGGCAATCTGTACAACCTTATGACGGGGAAAAATGTACTTTCATTAAGCTCTTCTGAAATCTTAGAAATCATTTGATGACACCCCCACCTCCTATAACCATCTCTCCAGATAATCAGGAATCGAGGGACCACAGGGTAGGAACCACTGCTTTAGAGTAAGGATAAGCATTTGCCACTGGTAGTGCGGAATCTGTGCTTTCAAAATCAACAGGTTAGTTAAGAAAGAATTCATATACATTACTAAATGGGTACCTCTAGACACACTTTTGAAAGGAACCTGTCTTGGCCCACGCATAATACCTGGATTCCTTCCTTTGCTATGAAAAAGACGAGCTATGGGTTTAGGAAATTTTGTTCCTTCCAAAGCTTTGGCAGCAGCTGTGTGTTGGGCTTTTTTAATACTAGTTCCTTCAGCTTCCCAGTGCTGATCTCCAAGTGTTAGCCGTACTGTAAACACCTACGAATAAAAACTGTGAGCTCTCAATTCATGAAACCTGATGTTAACTGTAATATGCCACCTGGACCTTGAACATTTTTATGTTCATGGTTTAAGAGGTCTGGTCATTATTTTGGCAATTTACCACTTCATCCCCTTTTGTTTTTATAAACACAGATTACACACACACACATACACGTATATGTATATCTACCATTAGATATACATACACACACCTATAATCACTGATTAGCAATGCATAGCACTCCATGAGAAAACTATGCTTTGAAAGATGAAGTAAATACAGAGATTTAAAAATGCTTTCTTATATATTAAAATATTAGTCACTGAATATTTGGAAGCAATCCAAATAGAAATTGTCTTCCAATTACTTTCAATGGAAGAAATCTAGTAAGCTTGATTTAGACACATAGTACTACTTCATACAAATTTGTTTTGATGTTGTAATGTGTTTGTGGACTTGTATGAAAATGCAACCTGGTAGGACAAAAACCTGAATAAATATGGGACTGTCAGCCAGGTGCTGAAATGTTAACTTTCATTTTCCTAAAACTACACTATTCATATGCTGCCTTACTTTCAGAAGAAAATTAGATCCTTAGGAAGCAGAGATATAAAAACCATTTCTCTACTCGATTCTAAGGAGGCATCCAAAACAGCTAATTTTGTCAACAAATGCTGACAACGGCAAGCCTCTTTTTTCCTTTTTAAACAGTAACACCACTCAATTCTTAAAATTAGGTTATAGTAATCTGATAATCAGCATGGAATTAATACTGTCAGAACACAGTGACCCATCAGAGCACAGAGAAACGTTAACTTCAGTGTGCAGCTGAAGAACAGCCTGGGAAGCTTGGCCCAACGCACATGCCTGGGGTTTCTGACTGAGCACCGAGGACACCAGAGCACGTGTAGCTTTAACAAGCTCCAAAGTGGCCCTCTTGCACTCCAAAGTTTGAGACTCACTACTTTGGAATTTTCATTTTTCTGATTTTCTTTATCAGTGAAAATCACTGTATTTCATTTAAAATAATTTACATGAGAAATGTTGATTTCAGTATACCCAGGTCAATTAATTTTTGTGCCTAAAGGAATGGGGGTACTTGCCTTCATTGCTGATTTTTCTTGTAGGTCTTAACATCAGGATTCCCTCAGTGCACACACAGCTTCCACTAAAGGGAAAATCTTAAAAACTCCTTCATCCCCCGTGAAACATTAGGGGTCTCCTATATTTATGCTGCAGTTCACAAGGTTAGTCATAATAGCATGAACCCAAAACCCTAGCCAGCCTGAAAAGTCAGAGAGCAGAAGCCTACAATGCTATGCAGCCCCCAAGGTCATGTTCATGATCCTTTCATGGGAAGACACTAAAGGGGAAAATGCTAAAAAACAAAGTTAAGTTACTTTCATTAACAGTCTTGCCTTTCTTCAGGACTTTCCCTTCCGGCGCTGTTGTCACTGCTGCCTTCTCTGTGGAAGGTTAGTAGGGAGGTTAGAATCTTGGTTTGCACAGACTTAGAAGTCCACCAGACCTCTGACTTTTTAAATAGTCTTAACAGTCAGCTAGAAGGAAGTAACTTTTCCTTTTTGAATGACTTGCAGGTTAAAAAAAAAGTTATACACTGAACACACAGCCAAACTACCTAAAGTACTAAACTTCAAGTGAGAAACTACATTTTTTAAAAGTACCAGAACAGTTAATGAAGGGAATCCTAAACTTTCGGTCTGAAAAAAAAAAAAAAAAAAATCCTGGAGAAGAAACAGAACAGTTATAGAAAATGACTAATTGCCTTCTAAAGTAAAGAACATTTCAAATTATGCTTTAGAATGTTAAAACTAGCTTCATATAAGTGGGAAATTTCTATTTTTCTCAAATGCATAATTGCTTAATAATAGCTACCATTATTTCTCAAGCACGTACTAGATGCCAGACATTGTGCTCCACACTTTAACATATACTCTTCTCATTTAATTTTAACAATAGACCTATTTTGATAGATATGATTATCCTCATTTTACAGATGAGAAAACTAAGGTTCAAAAAAGGTAGCAACTTGCCCAAGGACACACAGCTAGTAAGAAGCTGGGATTCAAACCCAGACCTGTCCAATTCCAAAGGCCACTCACCTAACTGAGCTACTATTTATGATAGTGATTGATGTGACTTTTAGTCAAATGAAAAGAGAAACTTGATATCATTCAAGGTTTCAGGTTTGCATGCCAAGAAAAATGAGGCATAAAGGGGAAAGTAGCTCATCCTTAATTTTATCATTACTTCAGGGCTAAGATCAGACACAGGAGGCCGAATTCTCCCTCTCATACTAGATCCTCTCAGAGCTTCAAAAGATAAAGCCAGATAGGCAAATATTTAAGTTCTAAGATGTACACTAGCACAGATATCAAACAAGCTTAGAAGACTGAATTCCTGAATAACAAATAGTAAAAATTCAAATTACAGTCAGTCTTTCTTTCCTAAGATAAGGGAATAACAAGGATAACTGACATCAGAGACAAACCAAAATACTCACTCTGAGATTGATTTCTTTCATCTTCAAAGCCTTTCTTTACCTGACTGCTAACACGTGGCAAAAGTGATTTCCCATTCACCCCCTCCCTGCCCAGGCTAAGGTAGGTTGTAGCCAGGAGACCCAGGGCCTAAAACACTCCCAGGAAATAATTTACATACAGGTGCTTGGGAATTGTTTCTATTCAGAATCCTAAACCACCAAACACTAACTGGAATTTTAAAAGCCAAACATCCCAAACAGAAGCATATCTTTTATTTGACCCACTACAAAGATGAAAAAGAAACAACTTGCCCAAAATCTGTACTTTCTCATCTCTTTAAGACAACTGCAGCAGTTTGAAAATACATTATTTTTAATCAAAGCACCACTTGCAATAATATAAAGAGACAGAAAACATTCCTGGTGGGTATAAATGCACGAGCAATATGGACAATATTTACCTTACAGTGAGCTGGACCTTGCTCACGCAAAAGTTTATACTCAGGCTGAATCTTGTTGAAACGGGCTAACTCATTCACAACACACATTGGGGTTTTCTCTTTTGGGTGTGCCATATTAGAAGGAACTGAAAAATAACGTAAGAGTGTTGAAGTCAACTAGCAGTATACAGATTACTGCTCGTCCAGGGATATGAAAAAAGCAGGGAGAAAATGAAGGTCTACGGATTTGGAGCAGCAGTGATGCAAAACTGCAAACCACACTGGGGGCATATGCCTGAAGAGAGCTGGGATCTTTTTTGAACCAGGTGAGGTCAGGTAACATAGGATAAAGTATCTTCAAAAGAGAGAGAATAGAAGTCAGGGGAATAACTACACCATGGTAGGCAAGCAAGATCTGAAATCAGATGAATCACTGCTATTCTAACCAACCAAGGGAATAACAAGATCTGAGCACACACTGCTTACCGCAACAGCTGTACCTGTTCATTATTTCACAAAACTACCACTTCTCAAAAAATGACTGTAGTTTTCCACACACTTAACTTCATTCCTAGGTGTTCCCTAATCTGCTCTTTAGAGGCTGCCATCCTCAGACCTTATCTATTTTTGAAAACATACGTAAAATAAAATGGCATAGGTGGGCAGAAGTTTTCCAAAGTCAATAGGATGTGGATATAAGAACACATTAGAAGAAAAAGAAGTTAAGTCCCAGAGGACTGAAATAGTCGGTGCGCCATTGCCTTTTAAGACAGTCCTAAATGGCAAATGTGGGGAAAATTGAATCTCTAGGGACTATGACAAGTCAAGAATGCTATCTGGTGAGGCAGTCCAAGGAAATCTAGAGGTAGTGTGATAAATGCCACACAGCTGAGAGTGGGCACTCTTAAGAACAGATTTACAAAGTAAAGGAAATGAGGATGAAATGCAAGGGAAGCTGTCATATAAGGGGTGAAAGGAATTGGTTATAAGGTGACTGACTCAGCCGGGAAGACACCCATGCTGGCACTCCATTTAACTGGTTTTGCCACCTTGGAGGGGCAGAAACAGAATACTGTTTTTTAGGGTTTTATTTGAGTGTTTCAAGTCTTTCTAATCAATGAGCATCTTTAGTTCATTTTTAAATTTCCTAATAATCAGATTTGAATGCTTCTGAACTTATTTCCTTAGAAAAAACCTGTTTCTTTGTTCAATCTCTAATTGGTCCTCAAATATGATTTCTAAACTAACTCTGGAATCTCAACTAAAACTTAATCAAAATAAAAATTAATAAGATACCAATGCACTCTTGCTTGCAAGTAAATCTGACTGCCAACTTGCTTGGGATGAAATCTTTTTTTTTTAGATTTATTTTATTGATTTTGACAGAGAGAGATAGAGAGATAGAGAGAATGGGGAGGACCCAGAGCAGTCTCCATAGTTGTTACACATCATCAGTTTTCAACATGGTTTCATTCCACACAGGTGGGCAGGGGCCGTGCAGGGTGGGAACTGGGCTGGGGGCCTCCGCATGGGAGGCACACCCCCTCCAGCCAGGGCCCGACCAGGGAAGGGGGGTGGGAGGGAGTTCAAGAATTGGACTAGGGGTCTCCTACATGGAGGAAGCACACCCCAGTTCAGCATATGGGTCCGCATAGGCCGGGGCTGGGCCGGGATTCGATCCTCAGTCCCCAAGGCTTCAAAGCAAGCTCTTAACCTGCTGAGCCATCCCAGCTTTCTGGAGATAAAAATCTTATTGATTACAAAAAAGGTTGCTTATACCTATAAAGAGTTCTTTGCCAGTTCTGGGAAAAAATTTTAAAAGCAGAAATTTCCCATATAACAATGAATATCCAAAGTGGTATTTATTCTTCAAGTCTCTCTGCCAGCCACCAACTTTATAATAAAGAAGGCTTTACAGTTTAGTATTCGCTTCTTTTTTACACTCTGACATGCTGTTAACTGAGGCCTCTATCAACCCAATGCACAACCAAGTGTTTTATATCTGGGGTAAAGAAGCTTGGGTGGTAATACTTTCTTCTGTGTCTTGAGAGTAAGTATCAAAGCACTCTACATCTACAATCTACTTGTCAGATTAGAAAACAGGCTGAGAAACATTTGAAATGAAGACACTGGATTCATACGCTTACCTGCAGCTGCACTGGTGGATGTAATAGATGCAGAGGGTAAAGCAGAGTTTTGAATAGGTCTACCTGCATTTTCAGAGGGCAGAGAGCTAGTAGTAGAAGGAATACTCATCAAAGGCTGTGAAAGAGGAGACTGGTTCTTGTTCAATATTTGGCTCCCTGAGAGAGCAGCAGATAGGTTCTGAACTTGCACTTGAACTTGAGACATGGTCACTTTCAAAAGTGAGTAACTGCAGGTAAACAGCTTTCAGTGCAGGTTAATTCAGTGCTATGAAGTCTAAAGTTCTACCTAAAAGTTGTAAAGGAAAGAAAATAAAAAGGTAAATTATAGAGGAGATATGTAATTGATAATATTCAGTCAAAGCTGGTGTTACCTACTCAAGTATGAGAATAGCCCCATTTAGCATGTAGTTAATGTTGATGTATTAGAACTGTATTTCTTGTTGGAAAATAGTAAAATTTCTACTCTTGTGACTTCCTCAGTGTTTTTAAATGACTTACAATATCTACATGCTGTATGCATTCATTTTATGAAGAAAACCAGTAGGGTGTAATATTTATTGGTAGATATTAAGAATTATGAACCACAGCTTATACTAAAAAATGCAAACTTAAAAATATGGAGAGGTTTTTCCATAGTATATGGGATATGGTAAAGGTTTCTGGTCTCTGAATTATATGAAAGCTGGGTTGTAACACCATAAATAGGTAAATGTAAACACTGCTTCTATTTAAGGGTCACATGCTCACCTTGGCACCTTTAGAGCTTTCCTTTAAGTTGACTGAAAAAAGAGAGGAATTTCTCACTTCTGTTGTTTCTCTTTCCTTATGATGATAAAAGATCGATTTGTTTTCTTAAGAGGTTTGAGATGGTCTCATTTAGTTACAGAGCCCAAACAAGAAAACGGTTGCACCTACATCAATGTTCTTTATATTGAGAAATTATCTTAATAGCAAAGAACATTTATAGTATTTTACTATTAAAAGCAAAAGTGAAAAAGATGAAGAAGGAAACAGATTTCACAGGGGGAAGAGCTTGAGGAGCAGAGGAAACTGTTTACTGACCCTTCTAAGCTCCAAAGGCATTATTCCTAAAGACATTTAGATTTCTCCACAAGTCAAAGTAAAGAAAATTCTGCTCATTTTCATGGCCATTCTTCAAAAAGCTGAAAATACTGAAGCAAGGCCAAAGTACTCAAAAATACCAGTAGCCACCAAGAACATAAAAAGCCAACCAAAGCATAAACCAGCAAACTAATAAATTAGAAGTTTTATTACAGAGTAACTGTCTGTCACTTTAATTTTTTAAGTCTCAAAATGATTTTTAATGAAAACTGAATCTCTGAAATGAGATAAATGACCAGGAGTCCTGGCACATTCTGTTTTGTTGAGGGCAAAAAGGACTGCAAAACAAAACAAAACGAAACCAAAATCAAAACCTCAGCTGAAATATGACTTTGGATCATAGTGGAATAACATTACCCTATTCAACAAAATTGCCCAATATTGCAGTTGTTCCTTGTTTACTTTTGGATTCAGAACAAAACAACAGAGCTCCACTGAAGATCTATTATAGATAACAGACTTAGCAGACAAGCTGTCAGTGTCAAGAGACAAGTCCAGAACCTTTTAAACTTAGCTATAATCTTATTTTCATTGTTTTTATTTCCTTCAGCTGCTAAAATAGAAATATTTCTCTCAATCTTCCCCTCCCCCTTTCCCCTCCCTCTCTTTCTTCTAAATGTTTCTTGAGGGCATTTTTATTTTTAAAAAATGAATAATAAAAAATAATTTATAGTGTACTCACAACTTCAGGACACCAACCACAGGTCACAGGTCAAAAAAGAGCCAAAAGCGGGAAGCTGGGATGGCTCAGCAGGTTAAGCTCTCACTTTGCAGCCCCAGAGACCGAGGATTGAATCCCGGCTCCGGCCCAGGTAGACCCATATGCTGAGCTGGGGTGTGCCCCCAGTTCAGTTCTTGCCGGGGCCTATGAGGGAGGCTCCCTGCCCACCTGTGGAGTGAAACTATATGGAAAACTAATGCTGTCAACTATGGAGACTGCCCTGGGCCCTCCCCCTTCTCTCTGTCTCTGTCTGTCTCTCTGTCAAAAAACAATAAAAATAAATTTTTTTTTTTAAAGAGCCAAAAGCAAGGTGTTTGCTTCAGTCCACCAGTATCCCAGGAGAAACCCAACTCTGCCCTGGGTGGCAGAGAGTCAGACTGAATGAATGAACTAAATTTAGAAAGGGAGGGGCCCAAAGGGATCTTTTATGACTAATACTGTCTAGAACAGGCCCTCCCACTGCCAGCATTTCCATCAGACATAAACACACAGGTTTTCTAGAAGTTCAGAAAGGAATAAACAGGCTTTTAATTAAGACTGTCGCAAAAATGTTAACCTCAAGTTTATCTAGAGTAGTTGTCTTTACAACAACTGATTGAAAAAAGTAGCTCAAAACTGCAAATAAAAAAATTCTAACCTCCTAAAAGGCTGTGTACTTTACAAATCTTTAATTTCCAACAACTTAACCAATACTAAAATTCAACAAACAGTATTCATTTGCTAATAAATTTTTAGTCATTTTATAATTTAACACATCTATGTGTTTTTAGGCCTGAAAAGGAGAATCTAAAGCAGTGGTTCCAAAGATAGGTTAATTCTGCTCCCTAAGACATGTGACAATGTCTAGAGATATTGGCTGTCCTACCACTAGCTAATGGGTAGAGGGACCAGCGATGCTGTTTCAGGTATACATTTACTAACCCACAAAATAAAAAACTTATTAATGTCACAAGTAGCTTACATTTTTAGATAGAAGAAAATCTCGTTTTCATCTCAAAAGGCTCTAATAAATTGACGCAATAATGTACCCAAAAAGATGCTCCTCTCCCAAAGAGAAGGGAAGCAGCTATCACAGTTATAAATCAGGGAAAATACATCACTTACCCAAATAATTCAAAGAACAAACAAAGTTTTTCACTACTGCTATTTATACAGCTCACATCAGAATTCAGGGGGATCATGGAATTTTGGATATTACTTCTGTATACATTTAGAACTTGTTGCTCAACAGTACGGTACTATGTCTTGAAGATTAAATCCTTAACTAAAAACTTCTTTTTTTCCTTTAAACCTATCTTTAAGGATTGTTTTCCACCAGATAAATTAGGGACTCATGACAGGTTAAAATGCTGTGTTAAGAGTCTTGGGGAGGCCGGGATGGCTCAGTGAGTTGGGCGCTCACTTTGCAGCACCGGGGACCTGGGATCGAATCCCGGCCCCGGCCCGTGCGGAACCATGTGCTGAGCTGGGAGCTCCCCCAGTTCAGTTCTCTCTGTCTCTGTATCTCTGTATCTCTCTCTCTCTCTCTCTCTCTCTCTCTCTCGTCAAAAATAAATAAATAAATAAATAAATATAAAAAAAAGAGTCTTCATATAGAAAAACAGAACTGTACACACAGTAAATTCAGGCCGAAAAGTTTGAAACACAAAGACTCCTCAGTTTTTCCCAGAACTGGGAACACCGCTGACTGTTAAGTCTGGGTTGTGCTATTTCCCTACCTCCTGCCTCCAGAACAGATAAGGGCCTTGGTATTTTCCTATTTGAAGAGCTTTACACACCAACTCAGGAAAACATGTTCATCTTATTCTCAAAACCTAAATTTATGTAGCTTACATCAGTACTATAACACTAAGAGGGGTGATCTAACAGAATTATGGGTAACTTTTTCAAAAAGACTCCTAATTCCAAGTCTCCCCCATCCCTCCGAGGTCCTAACTTTGGCTTAGTGACACAAAAATCTCATAAAAATGGAGTCTCACTTTGGCTGGCAGCTTCCATTTTAGAAGTGCCAAGTACTTTTTAATGGGTTGTGGGGAAGAGGCACATGAACTCTACAAAAAAAAGCATTTTTTTTTAATTATACATGATGTGCTAAAAAATGGTCAGGTATAAAATGTATATTCCTCATTCAGCAGTGAATCTATCAAGATTAGACCACAGTGATTTGTTTAATACACAAGAAGGCAGACTCTTCTAGAAATAGTACACAGAACTATCTGCAGTACTGCTTATTAGTCTTACTTTCAATTAAGACTGTTTAATCACTGCAGTATGAAATAACTACTTCAGCAATTATAGAAAAACACCATTTTTAATATCTAATTTTTACCTGGATTAATCCATAATTTATAATGAAGTGTCTATACTTTTGTTTAACATCATTTGCCATTGTAGTAAGTAATTTTTCCAAACAATAAGTGTTTTTTTAAAAAAGAGAGTAAGAAACAAAGAAAAGAATTCATTCCAATTCTGGAAAAAATTTTAAGATAGCCACAAACATTTCACTAAATCTCTACCCTTCAAAGTCCTTCATTAAATCTTTTATAAGTGGGTACACAGATAAAAACTTCCTTCCCATGATAAAGCATTAGCAGTATCAACAGCAATTTTAGGTATATTCCTTCAACGTTCAACACAAATTTATTAAGCATCTACTACATGTGAGACCTTATATGGTAGATTCTACATTCTCCAGTGATAAAAATCTATTTGCTAAGCTTTTCCTCAAAGACCCAGAAGAGACCTTTAAGCTAACAACTGTAAATCTACTCATCTGTTCTCTAGTTTCTGAGAGGCTCCACTTTCCAAAAACTTCGTCAACAACAAAAATAGTTAAAGAATAAACCACTTTTCCTACAATAATCTTAAAATACACCTGTAATACCTTTCCGCACAAGTTATTTTCCCAGATCCTTTTTCTGAAACATCTTTCTAGTTGCAATGTGGTCGGCTGTATGTTTTCTACAAGTAAATTCACTCCCCAAACCACCCCCACCCCCCAGCACTCACCAACCCCTAACCCCTGGGAAACAGCAATTCACTGACTGCAATAATTATGCAAATACCTATAGAAAGGGCACCCACAAATATTGAAACATGGCAATCACTATCATCCTACATAATCATTTCCAAAAAGACAATGTCAAGCAAATAATGTCCTATAGTATACCCATATGTCAAATCACGTTACTAAAACATTATTTAAAATAAATACAGCCAAGCTACTTAAAAGAGGGAAAAAAAAACGACGACTACTATGTACTTGGTGCTCAACAAAAAGACACAAGACAAATGGCCCTGAGGAGGCACAACTACTTAAAAGACAATAAAATCAGCCAAAAATAATGTCTGGAAACACTCCAGGTTGTTCAAGCCCTTTGCATCCAATACAAGGGACTGAATGTGCCCCACTATCTCACACTTGGTCGGATGCCACCTGAGCAATGAGGCTTTTCTTTCCACACAAATTTAACCACTGGGTGGTCCAATGAAAGAAACACTTCCTGAAAGATACTTCATTGTTATTAACTGACCATCCTAGAAAAAAACATCACACCATATGGTGTACTAAAGTAAAAAACAAAAATTTTTAACCTCTGCAGCCTAATAAACTGCAACCCTTAATTTCTTTTCTAGCTTTGAAACTTAAGTTTCCCTTCCTCTTCCCTTCCCTGGAGAAATTCTTAAAAAGCAACTAAATTCAAACACATTATTTTTGTAAATATGTTTTAAAATTTAAATTTATAAAAACAGAGAAAGAAGTTTTAAACCAACCAAAATGATTATCTAGTCATGCATGCTTTGCCAGAGATTTTTTTTTTTTTTAGATCTTTTCTTTTTAATATTTATTTATTTACTTATTTTGACAGAGACAGAGAGAGAGAAAGAGAGACAGAGACAGAGAGAGAAGTGAACTGGGGGAGCTCCCAGTTCAGCATATGGTTCCACACTGGCCGGGGCAGGGCCTCGATCCTCAGTCCCCAGGGCTGCAAAGTGAGCGCTCAACCCACTGGGCCATCCTGGCTTCCCCTGCCAGAGATTTTTAGGAGCAGTATCATGTGGCATGCTCTTGAATAAGAAGAGGCTTGGTTCAACATAAGTTAACTTTCTTTTGCTTTCAGAAAAGGGAGACTATAGTCTGTAACCATGTGCCATTTACCTAGACACACACCTGCATTTACCATCATTTTCATGCAAAGCAGACCAGTGCCAAAACCCAGTTTCTAAGAAACAAGCCTTGCTGCTAAGTAGCAAGCAACAATGTTAAATCAGACCAAATTTCTGAGTTGTGACTTTCAATTCTACTCCCAATTCAGATAGCAATTATAAGTCTAACTCTTGGCAATTCACTGCCCAGTGCTTCAGTTTCCCCAAATCACCTTGCAATAGGATTTGACAAAGCCTCAGCTGTAGCAATCTGAGAGCTAAAACACTGAGGGAATCCTGAGGCTTGGTAAGTCATTCAGTTCTCTGAAAAGAAAGTATCACAGAAATTGATCAGTGTAAACCCATTCATTGAATTTTGTACAACTTCTCTAATTTCCTTGTTTCAATTTCCTCACCCCTAAAGAAAGCTGGATTAACTCATCCACCAATTACTACCTCAGAGATTCAGTATGAAGTGCTTTCAGCTCTGAGAGAGAAAGTGCTAAAAAACACAAAGTAGTGTCAGTGCATCTAGTGTATTTTTGCAGTGCCCTGAAAAAAGACTGTAAAATCCTAGGAACACACCTATAAAACTTTTTGATCTAGATGACCACAAGTAGCCAATAATAAATGGAATTTGATTCACAACCCTATCTTACAATAGAAAACTATGCTGAATTATTTCCACAAGTTTAGAAAAAGTTCAACATACACAACCTGAGAAATCAAAGAGAAACTTAGTAGTTTTTGACCAAGATAACTTATTGATCAGGTGATTTAATGACGTCAGTGGTCAAATTCACATTCCTACATTTAAAATATATGGTATCGCTGGCTACAGGGTTTTACATTCTTGCCAATAATTTATACTATACTTAAATAACTTAAATGTCAAGAGTCAAAAGAGGGATACCTGGATAGCTCAAAAGGTTGAGCACTTGCCTTACAACCCTGAAGTCTGGGGATCGAATCCCAGCCCAGGCCTGCGCAAGCACACATGCTGAACTGTGGTGCATAACTGGTAGCCACCCAGGATGGCAGCAAAGGTTCCTGCCTCCCAAGAGGAAGGCCCGTAGTACAGTTCAACACTGTGTGGCCCCACGTCCACCTGTGTGGAATGAAACTACATAAAAAAACAAAAACAGGGGAAGCCGGGATGGCTCAGTGGGTTAAGCGCTCACTTTGCAGCGCCAGGGACCAGGGATCGAATCCCGGCCCCGGCCCCGGACCGTGCGAAACCATGTGCTGAGCTGAGAGCTCCCTCAGTTCAGTTCTCTCTCTGTCTCTGTCTCTGTATCTCTCTCTGTCTAAATAAATAAATATATATATATATTTAAAAAAACAAAATAAAATACTAATGATGTACAACTATGGAGACTGCTCAGGGCCCTCCCCCTTTCTCTGTCTCTCTCTCACCTTCTCTCAGGAACAATAAAATAAATCTTTATTTTTTTAAAAAGTCAAAAAGAAATTCAAACAGTATAAAATCTCTTGTTTCTCTAATATTACAGCCAGAAATAAAAGTCATTTTCCACATTAGTCATTGAAGAATTTTAAAATATTACAGATTATGAAAGGGCCTGAAATATCAGAGTTAAATTATGTGTACCTTAAAAAGAGGTGCTCCAGAAACAATGTTGTTTTGGTTCAGGTCTGAGAGGTTATGTGGTTAGAAAACTCCTGGAAAATAAGAAACAATCATAATTTACAAGAGTAGAAATTTATCTGAAAATGAAAATATATATTGCTAAAGTTTTGGGGAAATCTAAAATTAACAAGTTTCTGAAAACATGATGTCTGAAGCAGCATAATGCAGTCTACAAAAGACACAACTGACTGGGAACTAGGGAAATAGTACTTTGCAGAGACTTGAACATAAAAGGCAGCAGCAATTTCCTTTTCAGTATAAATTACTTTCTGGTAAGGGAACTGTGAATACCTAAGAATTAATTTTTTTTTAAAGAAACTGGACATCATATACTGCCTGATCACACATGTCTGATTTTTAAACTTTAATTACTGGCTAAATATTTTATTCATAAATGTCATTATCATGTGTTTGGTGATACAAACACTATTACACAGGAAATTTTACAAAAAGGCACTCTGTACATAAATATTTTTACATTAAATTGCAAAATACAAAGAAAGCACACTACCTCTAGTAAATCCAAATCATAATCATTCTTTAGAACTGAATTTCAAATGACATAAGAGTGTAATTCTCAAACTTTCAGGTCTGCTTTATCTAGAGGTCCCCCTTACCCCACCCTGGAACTCTAAATGACAGTAATCCATAGCATATAGAATTCCTTATCTTGAGCTGCTCTTTGCATTTTTACAACATAAAGTAACTTTACTCATTTCCATTTCTCACTGCTAGTGTGACTTAATAGGTGATAAAAAGTAGCTATTCACTGTCCAAAATGATTTTAGAAATAAAATCACAAACTCTAATTTGTCCTATATTTTAAAAACTCAAGTTCTTCTCTTTGTAAATAGTGTACTATTCTACTAACAACTTTCCCATCTAAAACTCTTTGTTCCATAATCTCACCCATTCAAGAGACTGGCATGAACAGGAACTGAAAAAGGCCTCTGAGTGGCCCAAACAGATATCTAAGACCACCACCTGGCAGAGTCCATGCCTTTTACCAATAGGGGCTCCCCAGAAACTCAAACCCAACAATGCTGAACAATCATAGTAGGTTTGGATACCTAGTTTTCTAGCCCAAACCAGGAGTTCAAGAATTAGATTGGGGGAAAAGGCAGTAAGAAACAACCAACAACATGGATTTCAAACATTTTTACAGAACACAAATTATAACTGACATTCATATACACATTCACACATTCAAAAGCAAACATTTTTGAAATTCAACAACCATTTTCAGACGATAATCCAAAGCCATCATGGTTACTGCCAGTATACAAGTATACATACAGCACTTGCTCCACGCAGCAGAAGATTGTAAATTAAGCCCTATTTCTTTCCCATTCAAGAAAGCATACTAGAATCCAAGAGAGTGAATTAAATGCATTGCTTCATTCACTCAATAAAATAATTACTGAACACCTCCTATTTGCGGGCACTATTATAAGCACAAGGGAGAGAGGACACACACATAAGATGTAGTCCCTGTCCTTGTGGAATTCACATTTGTATAAGAATAACCCTGGGAATGCTAGAATAGCTCAGCAGTTTGAGCTCCTGCCTTGCAATTGTGAGGTCCCAGGCTCATTTCCCCGCTCCGACCTGTGCAAACCCCATATGCTGAACTGTGGCACAACTGGTAACTGCCAAGATGGCTCAACAGCAAAGGTTTTTGCCTCCCAAGCAGGAGGTCCCTGGTTCAGTTCCCACTCTGCAGCACCACATCCACCTGTGTGGAATGAAACCATATCACAACTAATGATGTACAAGTACTTGCCCTCCCCATTTCTCTCTCTCTCCTTCTCTCAAACAATAAATCTTTTTAAAAATTACATTAAAATAAATAACTCTAAACCCAACACAAATCTAAATAATTCACAGTGGCATTTTAATTAACAATACCGTATCATTCATAATACACATTACCTCATAACTAAAGAAGACACGAAAGAACATAAAAGCTCTTGGCTGAAAAAACTGAGTTAGGATAAGGGCAAAGAAGCTAGCATAAGGCCATTTGGGATGGTGGAGAGAATTCCTGATTGGGCTCTGTGTTTGAGTCCCAGCTCTGGGACTCAGGTGAACAACTCTGAGCAAGTTATACCTATAGGCCTCAATCTTTTAATATAATAAATGGGTTACCACCACCAATTTCATATGATTAATAAAACAATAATATCACTCTTGCATGAATTAACAGGTAATGTAGATGAAATGCTTATAAACTATGACATGTCATACCAAAGTCAGCTGTCAAACATCACTTTCTTAAGATACACAGTAACTTATATTATAAAATGGTATTAATAAATCATGTTCAAAACACGATTTAAGTAAGAAAACGATGTAGTAAACTAGGAAAGAACCTCATCCAAAAAAATTTACTTTATTTCTTTATGTTTGGTGCTTAAACTGATAAATTCTGTTAACAGGAAAATTAGTACCCAAAAATAGTCATACTCTAAATGTTCTAGACTGTAAAGGTTTGCTCAACTACAAACCAAAAGGATTTATTTACCTAATTATATGTGACTATCATCTAGGTAAAGGGCCACAGCACCTCAATGAGCAGGTTGGTTAAACTGTGCAACAAAGAACATACCGGTAAGCCTCCAAGCATAATATGACTTATATAAGTCATCTTCTTTCTGACAGAGGAAAGGACTGCCTAGCATTTTGTACAAAATCACAATGACATCAGCAGACAATAACCCTATTTGTATCAGGGTAGAATTCATACCTCAATAACTTTAAGCTATAGAAAGAATGACAAAAGAGCAAAAAAAAGTGAGAGAAACAGACAAAATCTAGTTAAATCACAAAGTTCATGCCTGTAGAAAGCCAATATAGTAACAATTTAAAAAGCAGTATCTGCTCACTTCAAACCCCAGAAAAGGCACATTTCCAACACCTTTTCATGATTAATGAGACACACATGTCACTACAGACTACAATGTCACCTCAGTGAAGGTTAAACACAGAATAAAAACTCATACAACCATCTCACTAAAACTCTAAATCCAAAGGCAGATTTAATTTCATTAAATTAGCCTTTTAAGACTAGTCATAAGAGATGACTACTACTGTCTGGGTGGAGAACCATCAAGAGGCTTCTTATTCAGAATACCACTGACTCAAAGAATTTAAAAAAGAAAATAGTTCAGAAGGCAGTTCAATACCAAACAGAGAGTTACATTAGGAGAAGCTGGGATGGCTCAGCAAGTTGAGCACTCGCTTTGTGGCCCTGGGGACCAAGGATCGAGTCCCAGCCCCAGCCCATGCGGACCTATATGCCATACGGGAGGCCCCCAGCCCAGTTCCCACCGTGCACAGCCCCTGCCCACCTGTGTGAACAAAACCATGTCGAAAACTGATGACATACAACTATGGAGACTCCTCTGGGCCCTCCCCCTCCTCTGTCTCTGTCAGAGACAGTTTATTCTAAACTATAGAATAAATCTTAAAAAAAAAAAAATACTCTTGAAAACTGTGGTCTAATTTAACATATGATTACTTTTTTTAAAGTTACATTAACTATTCCCAATACCATTAGTCAGGAAATGGATATTAGAAATGGCAAGGAAACAGAGCAACCACCACCAAACCCTATAATGTCATCTAGAAGCTTAGTTAACTCATTTCCAATTAAGCAGAATATTCCAATTCTAAAGAAACTAATTTTCTTAGCAACAACCTTGTCTGTAATTAATAAGTCATTCTTAACAAACGTTATTAGGATTATAGCAATAATTTAGGGGAGAGCCTCCTTCAATACAAAGGTTACTGAAACATCCTCCTCCCATTTATTTCTAAGTACTCCCCAACCTTTGAATCAGCTTAAAAGTTTTAGTTTAATTTGACTGCAGCAACCTATCACAACAAACAAATAAGGCTGTAAATCTTCAAACTATTTCACGAATAGGTTTCATTTTTTAAAACTGAGTATTACTTGAACCAGACTTTTTTTTTTCAAATTGGTCTAAAGTTTTGATGAACAAAATTCATCCCAGCTGCGGTGGGTGGGAGAGAGGGCAGATAAATTATCCTAAACCAAACGCACCTGAGCATATTTAGAGATTAAAGTGTGGTTCAATGGAAAGAGCTGAGGACCCCACTCCCAATTATTTAGCCTCAGAGGCAGATCTCTCACTATCCTCAGCCATTATGACCCTTACCTCTACAAAGATGTTTGCAAGTATCAGAAATACAACATAAAGCACCTACTTCAACCCTTAGCACAAAGGGAGAGCTCAATGAACAGCAACATTTTTATAAATTGAATCTGACCTTTCAGATTCCTTCCCTGCATCAAATAACCCTCACCCTGTAATCCTAACCTGGCACATGGTACAAGCTCAATAAATAGTAGCAAATATTATCCAACAAATTCACTAATCCTGTGCTCAGTCACATAAACATCTATAAATATAAACTTATAGCTACATACCACTTGTAAAAAAACTTTGTTTTAAATGGGAAGAGAGAATCGCTTCTCAGCCTTTTGGCTAAGATCAAGTGTGGAAGAGAGAACATGCTGACTAAAATCAACCCACTCACAGGGCAACCAGTTCTAAAGTGACATCAAATATAGAGACAATTTGATGAGCAATCATTGTAATTTAGGGAAGGACACCAGGGCACTTAAATAGATTTTCTTATACTTTGTAGTCTGGTAGACATGACAAAAAAACCCTACAGCAATTATGACCTCCATGTCATATTATAATATTATAGAATGGCCTGTTTTGCTTCTATTACAGTTATAAAGTCACAAAGTCATCACACTTCTCTCCCAAATTAGATTCCAGACTAAATAGAAGCAGATGAGCTCCTTATTTAATATTCAGAAGCCTAATTTTTAATAGAAAGCAAACACTTTCTTGGATAGATTTTTCTACATTTGCTTTCAATAAATATATTTTGAGGGTGGCCCCTGAATATACTCCTTTAACAAATAAATGAACATGTGTAATTCTAAATATATAATTAAGTCTGCAGAGAATTTGTTTCTACTTCCTCTTACCTGGTGACATAAATCACTTTTGCATCAACCTTATTCACTACTATGGAAACATAAACCTTATTTTTTTTTTTAAAGATTTTATTGTTTGAGATAGAGAATGGGGAAGGGCCTAGAGGAATCTCCATAGTTGTACATCATTAGTTATGACATAGTTTCATTCCACACAGGTGGATGTGGGGCCAAGTGGGGGGGTGAGGGTCCTCCCGCATGGGAGGCGAGAACCCTTGCCACTATGTCAGTGGTTACCAGTTGTGTCACAGTTTAGCATATGGGTTTGCACAGGCTGGGGCAGGGATTTGATCCCTGGACTTTGCAGTTGCAATGCAAGCACTCAACCTGCTGGGCTATCCAGGCATCCCTAAACATTTTTAAAATAAAGATGCTCTTTGCAATAATTTCACCATTTTACCATTTTTTAAATAAATAATTTTCTTTGGTAAAGTTTTTTAGTTCAGAACATTAAGTTTTGGGGAAAACAGATATCCAAGCCTTCCATCTGGTGGCATTTAAGATCTACACAGCTATATGTTATAATCCTATTATCTCCTGAGTGAGAACAAGATTTGGTAAACATTATTCAAGCTCTGTAATACTTGCTTTATCAATAAGCGCACGTGGGGGAAAGCCGGGACGGCTCAGCGGGTTGAGCGCTCGCTTTGAGGCCATGAGGACCGAGGATCGAATCCCGGCTCCGGCCCAGGCAGGACCCACGTGCTGAACTGGGGAGTTCCCACAGTTCAGTTCTCTAGCTGTCTCTGTCTCTGTCTCTCTCTCTATCTGTCAAAAAGTAAGGTAGAGATGACTATGCACTGAAGACAAAAAGACAATTTCTCTCTATAAATGTGAAAAGATAAAAAAAAAAAAAAAAAAAAAAATAAGCGCACGTGGGTGCAAAATATTCATTAAACAACTTCCTTTAAAAAGCAAATAATTCTGTAGTCAAAGCAAAATTGGAGTTGTGGGGGGAGGTGGGAGGGGGCACCACATATATGGTGGTGGAGGGGGACCGGATTCTGGGAGGTGGGCACATAATGCGATGCATAGGTGATGTGATGTGGACTTGTACTTCTGGAAACTACGTAATTGTTACCAACCAATGTCACCCCATTAAATTTAACAATAAAATATAATTTAAAAAAAGCAAAATTGGAAAGAAAAATCAACAAAAAGCTGTTGGTTTTTAGAGATCTAGGAATACCATGCAGAGCTGTCTCAATTTAAAATTAACTGTGGCAGGTATGCGTGCGTAAGTAATTAATGTGATGCTGCAACTTACTTTGAAGTGTACAAAAAAATAAAATAGATTAATGAATTAAAAGATATAGAACAGACATGCAATAAAGCAAGTATTGTAAAATATTAATGGCAGAGGGTAAGTAGAAGAGAGGTGTACACTACAATTCTTTACATTGTTATATATTTGAAATTTTTCATAATGTTGGTTAAAGATAACCATAGCAACCAACAGGTCTCCTCATAGTTAAATCTCTAACTTATAAATTATATTTTTGAGAATAGCATAAATGCTATAGCCTTGATTTTGATGAAGTTTTACTTAAGGAAAAGCTCAGGTAGAAAATTACACCAGAAGCATTTTGGCCACAAAGGTCTCCATCACCTAAAGTTAAAGCAACCTGTCACAGGTCTAGTGTGAAGCAAAATCTGTCACAAAATTCTTTAAACACTTCTGAAGGCTCCAAAATCCCATTCTGAGAGAAAGAAAGCAACCCAAAAGCTCTAATTTGAAGGGAATTGTTCACATTTCCTCAAATTGAGCAATTCTGTGTCACTAAGTAAGACAACAAATAAAGATGATCCACTTTGAGATTTATTTTTTATTGTTTTTGACAGAGAGAGAGATACAGAAACAGAGACAGAGAGAAGGGGGAGGACCCAGAACAGTCTCCATAGTTGCACATCATTGGTTTTTCCACATAGTTTCATTCCACAGGTGTGCACGGGGCTGCACAGGGCAGGAACTGGGCCAGGGTCTCACCCCGCTGAGAACCGAACTGGGGGCACTCCCCAGTTCAGCATATGGGTTCGTCAGCATATGGATCCGCATGGGCTAGGGCCGGGATTCAATCCTCAGTCCCCAGGGACTGCAAAGTGAGCGTTTAGCCCACGGAGCCACCCGGGCTTCCCCAAGATGATCCACTTTGGAGGCTCATAAAAACAAGGCCTCTAGAATTGAATTATGATATACATAAAGGTACAATTTTGTTTTGTTTTTCATGAAAATTTTGTCTTTATGCTGATAAATTTCACTCTCACTCCTGCCAGTAAAAGGGCATCAGAGAAAGTTGCTCTACAAACTGAGACCCACTCTGTGCCTATGTTAAATGCCCTCTTGTTTTATGGAGGAGAGACTCTGATGAAGCAGCACATGGATAGCGCATGTTTAATGATTACACCCAGAATAATGTTAATGAGTTGGACTTCAGAATTGAAGGGAGGAGGGAGTTCTATGAGTCATGCTCATTTTTAAACTTAGGATAATCTGTCTATAAATGAACTTTTGGGCTGAATCTTAAAGGAGGGCAATTTAGTATGAACAAACTGCATTTATGGTAACAATTCCAAATACTTAAAAGTTTTACTGTTAGCCTTCTGGGAAGCACTAAGCATTTCTTTAAATAGAGTACATTTTGTGTCCTTTCTTAGATACCCAATTGGTTTTTTCCCCTAACTTATTTATTATTATCATTTTTTAAGATTTATTTTAGTTTTGAGAGAAGGTGAGAGGGTGTGAGAGAGACAGAAAAGTAGGGAGGGCCCAGAAAAGTCTCCATAGCTGTATTAATACATCATTAGTTGTGACAGTTTCACCCCACACAGGTGATGTGGGGCCAAGGGGGGCAGCAACCGAAATGGGGGTCTCCCACATGGGAAGTGAGAATCTTCAGTTCAGCATATGGGTTTGCACAAGCCAAGACTCAATCCCTCACAGTTGCAAGGAAAACAGTCAATCTTCTGAGCTATCCCGGCATCCCTTCCCTAAATTAATTTTAAGTTATTCATATTCCTCCCCATCTCCCAGATTCTAATAACTAAAATATAAAACACATTTTCACTATAACTGATCAAGCTCAAAATTAAGCCTACACAACTGAAATAACAATGCCACAGGTCTAAAAGCTAGAAACTGTTTGTGACCAAAACTGAAAATTTAAGCAACAAAACAACATATTCCTGTCAACTTCCATTTTAGGAGTGACCTCTTTTTAGACAAGAAAGAAAACCATGAACATCTATGCTTGAATTCATTCACATTTATTAAATTTGTTTATAAATACAGCAGATGGAGAGGTGAGGTCTTTGGGAAATAATTCTACAACAGAGTTTTGAAATCCAATAGTCTCTGCTTAATTCATAACCTAAGGTGACAGCAGCATATGTACACAAGGGCTTAAACTCTGGAAGTTTCATTATGAATTATTAACTATTGTTTAACTTTGACACAAAGTTATTCTCCGTTAAAAGTGGTTTAACAGGTAGCTCTCCACAAAAAAAAAAAAACAGGTTTAGGGATCTGTAGTTGATTGTTTTTCAACAATAATCATTAATAGCTCAAGAACTGTTGCTTTTGCACACAAGGAAGCCAGGAAGAATTGTGGATATGACTTTGAAGGGGGTAAGCACTGAGTCAAGAGCTAATTGGGCTGCTGATTTGTTTTCACCTGCATAGTGATCACGTAAAAAGAAACGATAAGAAACCCAACAAAATGAGAACTGTGATTCTACTACCGGTAAAAGTAAATTGTGTGAGAGACTGAGAGTCTGGGGACAACTGGTAAAATTACAGGATGTTTAAGATTTGTTTTATAACCCAGTTTGGGGGAGGGAGTACTACATGAAACAAGACTGACCCTGGCTATGAGTTAATAATTGTCAAAGCTGAGTGACCAATATGGCTCCTCTATACTCTTTGACTCCTGTATGTTTTCCATCATAAAAAGTTGTTTTTTTAAATTAGGCTATCTACTGCAACATTAAATCATTTCCTAAACACTGCAATTTTCAATACGGCAGAAGATATGTACAGTTGCTTGCTTAGGTATTTTTAAAGAGTACTCCAAACAAAGATTTTCAACTAGACATAATGTTAACACTATGTTTTAGAAAATTCCAGGAAAATGTCAACAACGATGTCACTTTGCATCATGCATGTTATTGACATGGTTGTGTAAATCAAAACAGTTTCAGTTCAGTAAGAAAATTTACTACCTAAAATAATCCAATATACAGGAGGATTATTCAGTAGAGCAAATACATTCCATACTCTTCCCTAAATCTGAACTTCCGTGAGTTGCATTTCTTTAACAAAGGGTACACCTATACGCACAAAATTAAAAAACTAAGTATCCCTAAAGTTGCTGTTTATAAATCCCACCTGTCACCAGAGTGACTGAAACTGCTCCCTCTACAATCCCAACTGTATTTTTAGTTTTTACTTCAACAAGCAGCAATGTAATTCACACTTGGTAAGCACACCAATTCTTGAAAACGCAAAATAACCAAAAAACCTGGTTTAACTCTTTCCACCCTTTAAACAAAGCTACAAGCAGAAAGGAAGAGTGACCTTAAAAATGTCCCCACAGCCAGAGAACAGAGGCAGAACAGACTGAAGCACACATCTTCGCCAGAACAGAAGAAAACTTCCACATAAGCAATACTGCGACACGGAGGTGGGGCAAAGGCTTTAAAGGAAAGTCGGCCAACAGGGATGGAGGGAATAAAAGCACAGCTGCAGTGAAAAAAAAGTTAGAAGTTAGAGATGTAATGCAAGAAAGGACAGACATTTTCCAGCTTCGTACACCCTCTCCAGGGCCTGGCATACAGCAAGTGCTCCAGAAAGGTTTGCTGAACTCAAGGAAAGCTTCTGCCAGCAACTTTACCAGAAATGGAATGACAAGAAGCTGGATAATGGCAGAAAAAGTGGACAGGTTGCTCATATTGAGGGAGCTGGTGAAAATCTTGCAGGTGGCTCAGCGGAGGAGATGGAAATAGCAGCTTGTATCTTCTACAGATTGCCTGCTTACAGAGTGTCCCAATTAAACGTACGCCCCTTTCAGATATTAACCCAATACAATAAACCGGCGCTGGCAGTAGGCACGCTTAACAGTTCTAGTTCTAAGGAAACACAAATGGGGAGGTAGGTCAACCTCTGCCCACTCTACTCACTACGTTCTGCCTTAATATCATGCTAATAAATTATGCAGACGGTTCATTGGGACACGCTGTGGGTCTGGCACTCTGATAAGCACTTTACACGCCCCAATTCGCTGAACCTTAACAGCTTTAAGAGGCAGTGACATGAGACCCCATTTCCAACCAAGACACAAAGAGTTCCAGTGACCGGCCCACGGGGACGGGGCTAGGATTTGTAGCCGCGTAGGACACCTGCGCCGCGAGCCCAGGCACTACGCTACAGACCCGGCTGGGGAGGCGCAGGTACTAAGGTCTCAAGGACTCGAAGCGGGGACCCTCCGCGCCCGCCCGGGAGTAACTTCGGTATCCCCGCGAGCCGGGAGAAATGAGGGGAGGCGGCGGCGTGGCACCTGTTTCTGGCCCTAAACAGGGGGTGGAGAGGGTGGGAGCGCCCGCAGTCCGGGACGCGGGGTCGCGGGAGGACCCGCCTCCTCCGGGAAGGCCCCGCCGGCGGAGGGGCAGGCCCGGGGAAGGAGGCCGGAGCGCGGACACGCCGAGGCCTAGGCCCCACCCGCTGCCCACCTCCCCGCGGCCGCGGCGCCCGCGCGGGCCCCGCCAGGCCCAGCCTGGCAGCCTCACCTGGTTGTTGCCCGGAGCTCGTCCCCCGGCCGGCGGTCCTGGGCGGTGGCGGCGGCGCCAAGGGGAAGAAGGAAGGAAGAAGGGAGAGGAGGAAGGGACGGCAGGAGGGAAGAGGCGGAGTGGCCGCGGAGAGGGCGGGCGCCGCCGGGCCGGGGGTCAGTGGAAGCGGGGGGAGGCGAAGAAGACGCGGCCGCCACGGGCGCAAATGCTGAGGAGCTGCTCCGGCGCCCGCAGCCCCGCAGGAAGTGACGGGGGAGGGGCCTGTGCCGCCCCCAGCCCCCGCCCGCCTCCATGCCCGGCCCCACCCCCCGCCCGCAGCTGGACCACAAGTCCCAGCGGGCGCTGCGGCGGGGCCTGCCCTCGCAAGGCACGCCGGGAACCTAGCGGGCTGAGGCCTGGTCCCACTTGAGCCGCCTAGACCCGCCCTGGGCCCCGGGGCCTGCTGGGAGTTGTATTTCGACTGGAGGTGTGGCAGACATAAGAAAGTCCCAAACAGACGCCCAAAACATGTAGGCACTTTGTATTCAATTAAGGTGGCATTTTGAATGGGTGAAGATGGATTTCATTCAATAAATAATTTCAGACAACTGTGTAGCCTCTACAAAAACAAAGTTAACTCCACGGTACTTCATATCTTACACCTGGAAAAATGCCAAATGGATCAAGAAATTATTTATTTTTATTTTTATTTATTTTTACAGGGGTGAAAGAGAAGTTTGTTAAAATGAAAAGTAGAGAAAGGACACTTCCAAGAGGTGGAAATCAGTCTCGAGCAAGAAGAGGTGGCTCAGAAGGCCTGGATCGAGGATTTAAATGGAAAGAAGAAAACCATAGCCTTTCTCCTCCCTTCCTTCCTCCCACCCTTCCTTCCTTTCTTCCTCCCTCTCTTCTCCTTCCTTCCTTCTTTCCTTCCTCCCTTCTTCCCTTTCCTTCTCCTCTCTTCTCCTTCCTTCCTCCCATCCTTCCCTTCCTACCTCCCACCTCCCTCCCTTCTTCCTTCCTTCCACCCTTCCTTCCTTCCTTCCTTCCACCCTTCCTTCCTCTCTCTCTCCTTAAAAAGAAAGAAAGAAAGAAAGAAAGAAAGAAAGAAAGAAAGAAAGAAAGAAAAGGAAACCATAAAAATCCCTAGGAGAATTCCTTATAACCCTGAGGTATAACTATATGTGGACTGTAACTACATATGGATTGCACCTGATGCCCATTTGTAAATTGTTTATTACCTGCTCAGGACAATATAACTACAGAAATTTAGTATAAGCTTTTAGAAAATTTTCTAGCAAACTGACATTGCCACATTTTTACTGCATTTTACAAAAGTAACCAGTCTATAATGGATTGGAAATTTAAAATGCTGGCCCTTCACTACAGACAGTGTACTTGCAGTACTGCTCCAAAGTACAAGGTTCCTGTCCTCCAGGGCTCAGGCAAGGATGGAGGGAGCCAGAGTTGACATAACATGTATTTGAATTGAGCAAATACTGACATACAGACTTCACATACATCTGAAAATGATTAAAAAAAACATAAGGACATTCATGCACTTGTTAATTCATCTCCTGTTTACTAAATGCCTACTATGTGCCAAGCACTGTACTAAGCACTAGGGATACAGCAGTAAACAAGATAGACATGACTCTCACCTTCTGGAGCTCACATCTAGTAAGTCAGACTATAAGCAACTTCACCAAATAAATAAATACAATGATCTCAAGGAGTGCAAAGTGCTATATGGGAAATAAAAGAGGAATGGGATAGACAGTTGACTGCAAGATGGTGCTGCTGGGGTGTAGGGTGGTCAGAGAGGAGTCTCCGAGGAAGTGCCATTTGAGCTGAATCTCGAGGATGGGAAAGAACCAGACATAAATTGAGTGAAAGGAACAGTAGGTGCTCTTCATGTACAAGACTACATCTGAAGCCAGAGTACGAAACTTGCCACCATCATAACTACCGTTAAAAGAGATCTGAGGCCTGTCAAAAACAATAACAAAAATAAAAGAGATCTGAGGCTATAATAAAAGAAAAAATGGAAAAATAAGTGTTGGCAAGGATGTGAAAAAATTGGAAACTTCAAACCTTGCTAGTGGGAATGTAAAATGGTACAGTCATTGTAGAAAAGTGTGGTGGTTCCTCAAAAAGCTGAACACAGAATTTTCATACTTCCTCAGCAATTTCATTCTTAGATATATTCACGAGCTGAGTTTCAGAGTATTATTTCCACAAGCAGAAACCAGAGGAAAAGTAAGCCAGGGACCTACTTTCCTACGGTCACTGGAGCCATTGGCTGGGTTATAATCTCAGCTCTGTTATTAACTGGCTCTGTGACTTTGGGATCCCTTTGTGCTCAGTCTCTTCACCTGTAAAATGGCGATTGTACTGAATGGTACCTTCTGCTAGGGTTACAACGAGGATTTAGTTATTACAGGTTTAAAAACTTAGATCAGGGGGAAGCTGGGATGGCTCAGTGGGTTAAGCGCTTACTTTGTAGCCCCAGAGCCCTAGGACCGAATCCCAGCTCCGGCCCAAGCAGACCCATATGCTGAACTGGGCTGTGTCCCCAGTTCAGTTCTTGCCGGGGCCTATGCGGGAAGCTCCTGGCCCAGTTCCTGACCTGTGGAGCCCCATGCCCACCTGTGGAGTGAAACTATGTGGAAAACTAATGCTGTCAACTATGGTGACTGCTCTGGGCCCTCCCCCTTCTCTCTGTCTCTATCAAAAACAATACAAATAAATCTTTTTTAAAAACTTAGATCAGGGGAAGCCGGGATGGCTTAGTGGGTTAAGCGCTCACTTTGCAGCGCCAGGGACCAGGGATTGAATCCCGGCCCTGGCCCGTGCGGAACCATATGCTGAACTGGGAGCTCCCCCAGTTCAGTTCTCTCTCTGTCTCTGTCTCTGTATCTCTCTCTCTGTTAAAAATAAATAAAAATATTTTTTAAAAACTTAGATCAGTACTAGGCACACAGTAAATGTTCTGTAAGTGTTAGGTATTCTCATTTTTGTTTAATTTTTTTTTTTTTTTATCTTTTCACATTTATAGAGAGAAATTATCTTTTTGTCTT